>ML792827.1:516584-532013 GCA_009831015.1 Picea engelmannii
GAACGAGCTCTGGGACGACGACCGCTAGAGAGATAACCATGCGCCCAAGATCATAGAAACCATGGCTTAACCTCCAGTTGTGAGAAACCTTATCGGCCTTCACCACATTCAAGATTTTTTGGAGGGCTCTGATAGGAGTCCCCTTCTATCGACAAGGCCGAGAAACCATGAGTCTGGGCTATTGCTAGTCCTCGTAGGATCCCTGCCAATTCCATTGCGTTATTTGTTGATATCCCTATATTGGATGCAAATGCAAGGATCACTTCTCCTTTTTTATCCATGAAGATTCCTTGTGCTCTTGTCGGGCCGGGTTCCCTTTCGACGCGTTGTCGAAATTCAATTGTATAAATCCCTCCTCGGGGGAGTCATTGATCACGGATTCTAGCCTTCCTCACCTTCAAAACCAAAGAATTCTGGTTGAGCAAGGACTCAAGCTGCGAGTTTTTGACGATAGGTGCTTCAGGAGCATCCAATTGGAGATCTTGCGTAAACCATGGGGCTATGCTCATGGATTCTTTCACATTGATGCTAATGATCCCCATAATTGGTTCATGGTAAGCGCTTTTTCTTTGAAAATTCTTCGATTCCTTTCTTTCTATACATTCCACATGAGAACCCTTGGAAAGATCTCCCAAACACTCTTAAGGATGGGGTTGTTGTATGGATTGCCACTCCAAAATTCTATAGTTTCTATCACATTGTGTTTCCTTAAGTCTACTCTTTGGAAGTTATCCACACCTTTATCCGAGAGTTGCATTGTAAATTTGCAGTATTCTAGCAAGTGGTATAAAGTATAAATTTTAGGTGAGAAAGGAGTCGCCCAAATTTTCCCCCATATTGAGAGGCTTTGTGAATTCTGATAAATTTTTAATTAATGAAAAATTCACATGCAGAGATCAAGATTCATTCTACAACATAAAAGAAATGAATATAATTCCATATACAACAATGACTAACAAGCATGCATATTATAAACACAAATCTCAAATATAATAATTGATACACATCGTAAATAAATATACAAGTAAATGAAATTATGACAGAGAGAACTTATCTTTAATGAAACGAATCACTAACTAGCACCAAGGACATTCCACCCAAGGGTAGACACTGTTGTTCCAAGTCTCAACAACAATGTCACCCTCGAGCCATTGTGATATCTTCAAATTGTTAGAAAATAAATTCCAAGTTGAATTTATAAATAAATTTCCATAATATGTAATTATTATTTTTATTACTGTTGGGAAAAGATTTGACTTGCCCAACTGTCATTTTTTGATCGACACATGTATGAGACTAACTTTTTAATAAATTAAATGTTGGAATACAAATGGAACGACGAGGTTATGACTATGAATCCATGAGTGGGGAACAAGTTAGAGTTAACTCAGAGATGATTTTTACAAGTGTCAGAAGTTGAATTCTATCACTAAAGCTGTGAATTTCCCCAAGGAGGGAAAGGAATGGAAAAATTCATAGGCACAAGGTAAATAGAACATATGTGGGAGGCATGACGTTGCTTTGTATGTGAAGGAATGAGAACTATTTTTGTTGTTATGAACACATGTGGTGTGAGGAAAAACGTTTTTTGAATTGTTGAAGGTGACAGTGGCTAAGGAGTGTGACTCAGTTTTTCCTTATGGAGTCATGGTCAAGCTAGGGGGTGATGAGGACAAGTGATCATGGCTATTTTGTTTCTATGGTTCGGTGGAACGTGGCTGTTCCATTTGTTTCCCAGCATCAATATTCAGATATGTATCTCAGCTATGTACTTTTATGGTTTATGTTATGCTTTATATTCCATATATATATAAATCATAATCTATTAAGTGGATTGTGTAGCTGTATTAGATTCGTGGCTTGCCACTGTGTACGAGTATCTGTAATTACATTCATTGAAGTATATATATATAGATATAGATATAGATATATAAAATTGTGTATATGTGCCTATCGACCATGATAGATTATATATATATAACAAAGAGGTAGCGACAACTAGCAAAAAAACGATACCAATTATCATCGAAATAGTCCTTTTACAGGGTAATCATAAAAATAATTACCTAACAATACTTACCAAAACCCTGTATAGAGGACCAAAAGAACGAAAGGAATTACTATGACGAAGTTAACAATTAAAATAGAGTTACCAATTGTTCCCGTATCACACAGATGTATTTTCCTACAAGGATAATGATCACAATAAAGAGTTTATTAAATTAATAAGTATTTACAGAGGCACACAGGATGCGATCTAGATATATACACAATCTATCATGGTCGATAGGCACATATACACAGTTATATCCTATCGACCATGATAGATTGTGTATATATATGTGTGTGTGTGTGTGTGTGTGTGTGTGTGTGTGTGTGTGTGCCTATCGACCATGATAGATTTATTTCTTTGATTGTTGTTCATTTACTGTACAAAATCAAATACATCAGAAAAAAACATATATAAATGGACTCTATGTAAATTTTCTACTATTATGCTGAGAATAGGTGGAAAAGAATAAAAGTTTCAATTACATTCTTTTTATCTATTAACACAGAAAGACAATTGATACAGAAGATCTCAAAATGTTTGAAAATATACATTTATTACAGTCTTTAGGTTGTTGACCAAATAATACATATGGGGGTTCCATAGACCCAAGAACTCCATAACTAGATTTTAAACATAGTTTAAAAGAGCCTACATAAAAACTGTCTGTAACTGAAGTGAATACGTGCATGGACCGGTGAAGGAAGAATATGGAGCTCGAATACCTTTTGGTGGTAGGAATCTTCTTTCACCAAACACATTGTTATTTCCAACCTGCAAGAGAAGTAATGTGAAGGTGTTAGTAATTTTACTAGTATCCAAGTCATTAAATAATGAGATAACTAAAATAAGTAAAAAATGCAACTTAGCTTGGATCCCGATGAAGATCGGTTTGTCTTTGTTTTCTATTGCGAAGTAGTCAATCCACGATTCAGGAGGAGGAGTGGATTTGTAACCATCTATTGGGCTCCCTCGCAAAGTAAAATGAACCCATCATTAATTTATATCCATGCATAGAATTTCACTTGTGAAATTAAAGAAAGAAGAACATACATTTAAATAAAGTTCTGTTGCTTCATCATTCCTGTACATGTCCTCTAAAATCTTTAGAATATAGAATGCATAGAATGGTTATAAACAAAAAATTATAGACTGTAATTAGAGAATAAACTTGAAAATTAATAGTTAACAAAGAGGTAGCGACAACTAGCAAAAAACGATACCAGTTATCATAGAAATAGTCCTTTTACAGGGTAATCATAAAAATAATTACCTAACAATATTTACCAAAACCCTAGTATAGAGGACCAAAAGAATGAAAGGAATTACTATGACGAAGTTAACAATTAAACTAGAGTTACCAATTGTTCCTGTATCACAGAGATGTATTTTCCGACAAGGATAATGATCACACTAAAGAATTTATTAAATTAATAAGTATTTACAGAGGTGCACAAGATGCGATTTGGATCTATATTTGGGTAATGATCGCAATAAGGAAATTGTTAAATCGAGAAGTATTACAAAGATGCAAGGATATGATCGGAGTACATAATTACGCTAATAACTTAATGAGTTTTGTTAAGGTTTATTAACGCAAAAACATTTTATCCAAATCCTTGCTAAAACTCTGTATTTTTCATACAACCGAAGATATTGCGAATAAGGATGAATCTAGGGCACAAAAAAAATCATTAATCCTTAACAGAGATAGAGAGTTACGATTTCACTCAACGGGTTTTGGATTTAAGGAATCTAATAACCAATGAATACATATAGAGAAATGACGACTGCCTTTAAAGTAAAATTAATGGTTTTTCAACCTTGCTATACAAATAGATAGAGAGATCAAATACAAATTAACCATGCAAAGAATAAACTGTCAAGACTGTAATGAATTTATTAAATACAAGAAGCTTCATGGGCTATAACCAAGTCCTAGAATGGAAAAAACTATCACCTTAACTGCATTCAGTGACGACCTTCACTCGAGGTTTTGTAATTGCAATGTCTCAAGGCTAATGATTATTGCATAAAACTTTCCGGATAAATGACCACGGGTGTAACGAGCTTTGCTCAAACATAAAACCAAAACGATTAACAAGAAACACAAATGGTTTAGTTTATGGCATCATTTAACAGTGAAACTTGACCTCAGAATTGTCTGGAAAGAAAATCCAGAAGGATATGGGCTTGAGGACATAGTCAACAGGGAAGAAAACACATTAACCCTATTCTCTTACAACAAACTCAATTGATAAAACTTAAACGATTAAGCATAATAAACAAGTGAAGCCTTATCAAAGTGGAACCTGGAACGCAACGCATACAGAGGGGAACAGTATGTGGGTCCAACCTTCGGACCAAAGAAAAGAACAAGGAATATGACATGGAAACCTAGATAATTCATTTACACTCGAGGACACATTACAATCGAAAATGCATTGCACAGAGAAGGTATGGAAACATAAACCCTTTACAGTTTTTTATAGAGCATGCAATACTCACTCGTTCTTGTGGAGAATCATTGCAAGCGTGTTGTTGCCACCATTTTTCTTCACCAGGGCCGAGCACTACCAAGAACCGCTAGTTGCGGGGAATAACATAGTGAAGAGGCAAAAATGTGAATGAGATTAGAAAGGAGACTACGAGAAGTGAATTGATACCTTGAGCCCCTTGTTAGTTGGTAAGAGTCACTGGTACGCCACCCCACACATTGCCATGTGATCCTGTCCGAGTGGAGAGCCCGCATTGGGCGAGTTCCTGTTGTGTCAGGACACAGAGTACTGGATAGGCTCTATCGCCATGAATGGTCCTGCCATGACTTGAATGCCTACACAGGCGATAATGACCTAGGCTCTGGTATGATTTTCCATCCACCTCTATACGAGTTTCAAACCTATTTAATGGCATGTAATATGTGCAAATCCTAGTCCGTTTGGAAACGGCTTAGTAATTGCGTAGAGTTTTAAACTTGGATAAATGGGTTCTTCGTATAGTAAATAGGTTATAGTTTAGTATAGTATTGGATCACTTGGTATGTTGGTAATCCCTAACGCGCAAACTAGGGTAAATTGTGGTATAATAGATTTGTAATATGATTGTTATGCTATTGTAGTATGGTAAGTGTTATGGGTACGTTATGACCCTAGCACATATGTTAGGGACGTTGACAATTATGTCTCCCACTAATAAATGCAAATAAATGTATGACTCTATAACTATTAACATGGTTTCTTAGTGGATAGTAAGTGAGGTTATTAGTTGACTTAACAAGGACACCTTGGTTTAGTTAGGGGATTATAACCATAAGTTATATGTTGGTTTTACCTCTCCTTCTAACTTAGGATGGAGATTCCAGTGAAGTGAAATTTATATTATAAATACAAGTGTGGGATAATGTATAAGAAAATATGTTCATGTGTTATGAACTAGTTATGCATTGATAATAGACAGTGGTTTCCCTGTCAATTTTTATTTATTTATTGAAATTTGGGGTACATTACTGTGTCACTCAGCTTCCCAAACAAATCAGCACTCAATCTCTCCTAGGCTTCTCAACACACAACCATCCAAAGTACACCAGCTCTTTTCCCTCCAGTCTACACAACCCAAGAGAATGGAACCCCTTCTTTGCTATGCAGTCCCTCATGATGTCCGCCTCCTTCCAGGGCTCCAGTGCATCTGGTCAAGAATATCCATGTTGAGAATATACGTTCTAAGGAAACATTAACACATGCCAATGCATCTCATACATGTAAGCATTAATTCATGGCTGAAATACACCAACAATCACTACAACCAACTAAAAATGGATTCTTTACCAACAATTTGTTTTTCGTTTCCAAGACAAGATCAAAATGAAAACGAGGAACGTTGAATGGGTTAAAGAGTGAATGGAGAGAGATGATAAAATGAAGAGTTTGAACCCCTCAAACGGCCCAAACATGGGTTTATATAATTACTTGGAAATAAAGAACAACATGGCCTTCCCAAAGAAGCTCATGTAATCACTTCTCTCAATTAAAACAATTATGGGTAAATAAAATGTAATAAAAAGATTTAGTCCCCTAAGCCCCCTCTCTCATGTAATCATATCACCCTATAGCTCTTGTCATTATCCTTCTAGCAACCAACGATGTAATTTATTATTAATAATGATCAAAACATTGTTACTACTAACTTCTCCGATATGCTCAGAAGAGTTAACTTCAATTCTTTCGAACACCTTCAGAGTAGATGGAAACAAATCCCCTGATCATATTAAAGGAGTTAATTTTAACTCCTTCGATAGGATCAAAATAGTTTCTTGTAATTTCTCCGAAAACTCCAAAACTTGGACTAACCGCTTTTGAATACATATCAAAGAAGTTACTAACAACCTCTCATATGTGCTCGGAGGAGTTGTTATTAACTCCTTTGATATGATCAGAGGAGTTGTTAATACTCTCTTGATATGCTCGGAGGAGTTACTCATAATTCCTTCGATCTGCATCAAGAGAGTTATGTTTTGCTCCAATTTTACTTTTCTAGGTTGATGCCCAAGATTTTTCACCCTAAAATCTCATTGGGAATTGACTGCTATTAACTTGCAATTTTTGAGAAACAACAGGCCATGACTAGTTTTCATTAGTTATTATGATTGTTTTGATCATTTAATTGTTTTCAAATAACATGCTCCAAATTTATCATGTATGTAGGTTAAGACATGTCACCACAAAAGACAACAACGACGGAACCAACAGGGGCTGAACCATTTGGTCGCTCCCAATAGACAGTAGAGACATAAGGTGTTGCAGTTGTATACGACGATACGTCGAGACTTTTGGAAAAAGAGGGAGAGACTCTGAAATGGGGGGAAACATATTATATGTTTAAAAAATCAAACTTCTCGATGGGGGCAGAGGAACCAAATGAACTTTAGGTGTTTAAAAACATAAAAAAAATCAGGAATTTTCAGAGTGGCAACACATCCAACAATTTTCCCTTGTGCGGAGACCATTTCTTGGATTTTGAAAAACACAGACGTAGATAGTAGGTATGTCTTTACTGCAAGAAAAGAGCCGATAGCTTCATTTAGGCCCGATGACTTAGCTAAGTGTTACCATATTGAGGCTGGAAATAAAAAGCTACATGGTCAACTGCTTTCCCCTAATCTCTCTCTCTCATGGAATCATAGCCCCCTATAACTCTTTTCCTTGTATGTCTATCAACCAACGATGTAATTTATTATTAATAATGATCAAAACATTGTTACTACTAACTTCTCCGATATGCTCGGAAGAGTTAACTTCAATTCTTCCGAACACCTTTGGAGTATATGGAAACAACTCCTTCGATTGTATTGGACGAGTTACTTTTAACTCCTCTAATATGATCGAAAGAGTTTCTTGTAAGTTCTCTGAGATGGGATTCCTAATCCAAATTTTGGATGGGATTCACAATCCAAATGAATGTAGTCTAATTGGGATTGTATATCGGAGAGTACCCCTTGATGTTGTTGGGCGAAGTTGAACCTCTCAACAATTTCCTAGGCGCATTGCCTCTTTTAATTGTTTGGGAACTTATTCCTTTCATAAGTTAACAAAATACATTATTTAATATGGGGAATCCAAACCGGGGGGGTTTATTACATTCACCTCCTCCTTATTTTGACATTTTCCTCAGTGCATATACAAAACATGAAATCAAAATTTCAAAATGATTCAAAAAGTTGTCGGTACTCTTCCTCCATGGCATCTTCATGCTACCAAGAAGCATCTTAAGGATTGTAGAAGGTCCGCTGGACTTTTACCAGCTCTATAACTTGATTCCTAAGCATTTTGACTTTTATTTCCAATATGCACACTGACTGGACTTGAAAGTCTCCCTTTGGCTTCACCTGAATCAAATGCCAATAAATAATGTGGTTAAGATTATGTACATACTTTTTCAGCAAAGAGACATGAAATACATTATGCACATTCATGGAAGCAGACAATGCAAGCATGTATGCAAGTGAATTCTATCAAATATCTCAAATGGACCACATAATCTAGCCATTAGCTTTGTACAACTACCCAACTTCAGTGAGCTCTTCTTGGGATTCACTTTCAAAATAACATGCTCCGCCACTTTAAGTTCTCTAGCTATCGTTTTCTTATTTGCATAACGTTTTTGTCTATCTTGAGATGCCTTTAAATTCTTCTTAATTCTAACCACCTGGTCTTCCATATCCTTGAACAATTCTGTCCTAGGTAGAACTCTGTCTACTGGGTTGTCCCAACTCACTGGAGTGTTGCATTTCCTACCATACAAAGCTTCAAATGGGCTCATTTTCAATGAAGTTTGATACCCATTATTATAGGCAAACTCAACCAAGTGTAATTAATCTTCCCACTTAGATGGCTTATCCATCACATACATTATGAACGTGTCTTCAATTACTTGGTTGAATCTCTCTGTCTACCCATTTGATTGTGGATGGTATGTTGTGCTAAAGTTCATATTTGTACCAAATCATTTAAACAATCTTCTCCTGAAATTTTAAGTAAACTTTGTATCTATGTCTGAAACAATTGCCTTAGGTATCCCATGCAACATAACAATCTCCATCATGTAAATTTATGCAATATTAACAGTTGTATGAATAATTTTTACAGGAACAAAATGATCAACCTTTGTCAATTTATCAACCACTACCATTATTGAATCATGTTTCCTTGTTGTCCTGAGCAATTTAGTTATAAAATCAATGGTTACCACTTCTCATTTCTTCTCTGGAATTGGTAATGACTATAGCAAACTCGCTCAATGTCTATGCTCATCCTTCACTCTCGGACATTCCATACATCTGACAATGTAATCATCGACATCTTTCTCCATTTCTAGCCAAAACAATTGGCTTCTTTCTGTTGCAATCATTTTTCTGGTAACGAGGATGTCCAACAAATAGAACATTATGCATTTCTCTTAATACCAAATTCCTAAGTGCTTTGGAACTAGGAACATAAATTCTACTTTTATACATAAGTAATCCATGTTTCTTCATCTCATATTCTTTATATTTCTGCTGTACATTTTCCCGTTGTAAGCTTTATTTTACCTGTAAGTAATGATGAGCCATAATAGAAACATCTAAAATTCTTCTCTTCAAATCTGACTGATGCATACTAATGGTTGTAGCATGCATGAGATGTACTCTTCTAGTGAGTGAATCTCCAAGATTATTTTCTTTTCCCTTTATATGCTTGATTTCAAAATTGTATTCACTTAAGAATTCCAGCCTTCTCATTTGTCTAGCATTCAAAGTTGGTTGTTCAAAAAGATATTTCAGACCACTATGCTCTGTTCTTAATTCAAAACTCTTTCCCATGAAATAATGCCTCCACATCCTCAATGCATGAAAAATGGCGACAAGATCCAAGTCATGTGTGGCATAGTTACTCTCATGTTCTTTAATATTTCTGGACTCATAACCAATTACATGTCCATTTTGTGTGAGGACTCCACCAAGTCCTTCCTTGCATGCATTTGTACATACCACAAAACTTTCATTTGGGTCAACAATCTTTAAAATAGGTGCACTAGTAAGTAATTCTTTCAACAAAGTAAAGTTCTTTTCACACTCAACTGTCCATTCAAATTTATTTCCTTTCTTTTGCAAAGAAGTGATGGGATGAACAATCTTAGATAACCTTGCTATAAATCTTCTATAGTAACTAGTTAATCCCATAAAAAATATAACTTCTGAAACATTCCTAGGTGTTGGCCATCCTCTAATGGCTTCAATCTTCTCTATATCCACTGCTATACCTTTTTTTGAAATAACGCGTCCCAAATAATGGATTTGTTCTTGGTAAAAAGAACACTTACTAAGCTTGGCATACCACTGATGTTCCCTCAACACTTGCAATACCAATATTAAGTGATGTTCATGCTCTTCCTCTGACTTAGAATAAATAAGTATGTCATCCAAGAATACTATGACAAACTTATTCAAATAATTTATGTATATTCCATTTATTAAGAAGATAAAGACATATGGTGCATTGGTCAGTGAAAATGGCACCACTACAAATTCATAATGCCTATACCTGGCTCTAAAGGTTGTCTTATTGATGTATTTTTCCTTGATTCTTACCTGGTGGTATCCTGATCTTAAGTTTATATTTGAAAATATATTTTACCCTCTTAGTTGATCAAAGAGGTCATCAATTCTTGGTAGAGGGTATTTGTTCTTCACAGTGGCTTTATTAATCTCTCTAAAGTTAATACACAACCTCAATGTTCAATCCTTCTTTTTGACAAAGAGTACTAGTGCTCCCCAAGGTGAAACACTTGGGCGTATGTACCATTTCTTCAACAATTCTTACAACTACATTTCTGCTTCTTTAAATTCTGGTGTACTCATTGTGTAAGGTGTTTTTGATAATGGGGAATCTCCTGGTACTAAATCAATAGATAAATCTATCTACCTTTTTAGTGGCAACCCTGGTATTTCTTGGAATACATCTTCAAACTCTTGCAGTACCAAAATATCTTCAAGGCTTGTCCCTTTTGTCTTTTTTGTCTCCTCCACATGGGATGCATATAATTGACATCCTTTCCTGAAACATATCTTCATCTTTAAGGTTGAAATCTCCCTTATAGAAATGGGTCTTGGAATTCCTTTCACAATGCTATGTTTTCCTTATTCAACAAGACATGTAAATGTATTGTTATGACAATCTAGGACAACATGATGTTTTTCCAACCAATCCATTCCAATTAGAATATCATAAGATCTCAATGGTATAATATTTAGATCAACATTAGTATTCACTCTGTTAAACTTGTGGGACAACCTCTGACCATCTCATTGATCCTTCTTTTGGTTCCAGTGGCTAGTTGAACGAAACTTGATTTTTCAAGATTACCTTTCTCCAAATATAATCTATCCACTATTTTAGGATCAATGTAACAATGGATTGCTACTGAATCAATTAAAATAGCAACATGATGATTAATGATCTTACCTTCCACCTCGATCATATTGGATTGGTACTCTGCTAGTTCATCTTCCAAGGCTGCATATATTTTTCCCATGTCTTCTATTGTTGTAGTCTCTTGGATGTTGTGCATGATCTTCACTTTATCTTTTTTGTGAGGGAAATCCTTGTATAGGTGATCTTCTTTGCATCCCCAACATTGGATTGGTGGTCTCCCCCTTTTTTCCAAGGAGCCTTCTCTCTTGGATTCATCCTTAGTAGGTTGGTCTTGTTGATTTTTATTTGGGCTATTTATGTTGAAAGGAGGTTTGAATCCTTTCTTTCTCTGATCAGACTTCTCTTTCTTCTTATTCTTGCAATCTTTTTGCAAAGATTCTTTGCCCATTCCTTTCTGATACAGGTACTTATCCTTCTTTATGGTCTCAGTCAAAGTACAGGGTTCATCACATTTCATCTTCTCTTTATAAAATGAAGGCAGTCCACTCAAAAACCTCTGTATTTTCATCATCTCATCCTTTATAAACCCCATAGACTTTAGTAGTCCCAAGAACTTATTTTCATACTCTTCCATGGTCATGCTTCCTAGCCTAAGTTCCTTTAACTCATGCATTTTTTTTTCATATAAGTACTCTGAAAATTACTCCTCCTTCAAATATTTCTTCAATTGCTTCCAAGTGAACCTGCTCTCATTTATGTGCTCAACTTGTTTAAGTTGATCCCACCACATAACATCCTTTCCATGAAAATGGTAGGTGGTAATTTTGGCTTCTAGGTTAGATGAGTAATTTTGCAAATGAAAATACCTCATGAATTCAAGAAACCATGCTTCGACATCATCTTCTTTTTCTCTTTCTCTTTCACCATCAAAGGATGATGGATTAAGCTTCTGCATCTCTCCTTGCAAATTGACCAATTCACATCTTCTTCTTTGGTGCCTAACAAGGGACACCTTTGGACTGCTTATGTAATTTTTAGATGCATAAAATTTATTTGCTAAGTGAGATGAGTGATTTCTACGAGTTATACTAGCACTTCTTGAATAACCAACGCTTCTGTAGTTACCTGTTCTTTCATGATATCTGTCCTCTTTCTATCGTCTTGAGTTTGATCCATTATTTGCTTGCATCTTCAATTGATTTAGGCTTTGCATCACTTGAGAATTTATTTGATTTTGTTCTCTTATCATCCTCTCATTGTTTTCTTTGTAGCTATGTACTTCATTTCTCAGGCTTCCCACAGTCTTTATTAATGTTTCTTGCTCCCCTCTATCATGGTGTCCATTTGATTATTTATATGAATTACCAAAACTGATATTTTGTCCTTTGGATTATTTATCATGACTGAAGACTCCCTCTCCTTCCTCCATTTCTTGAATATGCATTATTATCTTGAAATGATATGTTTATACCCCCTAATTCTGCGAAATGTGCAAGCAATTTGTTTTGTTAGAAATATGCATATCATAAAAAATTTCCAATTAATGCTACATGTCCTTTTTTTTCTACTCAATTTATGAATATTTATATCACTATTCTACAAATTATAATAATTTATGGTTGTTCTCATTTGAATCGAATTTCCAATGATTGTACTCATGCCTCAATCCGATCTCAGTGCAGAAATTTATGGCTCTCTGAAGAAACCACTTTCACCCCATTTGTGTATTTTCTCCATTGGTGTAATTTTATTGAAATACTAACTTCAGTCAACTGCAGAAGAAACTATGTCAAGAACTATATAAACTTTTATATGAAGAATAAATAATAATAATTAAAAATGATTCACAACAACTCTCATATTTGCAATATAATTCTCTAGTAAAAAAATTGTAGCAATTTGGAAATGACCATTTTGCCCTTTTTTATGCCTTTTTCCAGACTTCGAATTTTTAACAAAATGGTATATCTCTCAATTTGTGCACTTCTAAATTTTTTTCACTAAACCAAAGTTGTTTGTCTTAGTGAGTGTATAAAATGTTGAGTAAATAAAATTTTACAGTTTTGTGACCTGGGACACTTTTCCTCCTAAAATCTTAAAAATCTAAAAAACGTGGCCCATAATAGTGGATTTTGGCCTATTTCAGCACCCCCATTCCAATCCCCTTATGATTTATTCAGTTCCCTCATGAGTTATTTCTGTGTCTACTTGCTTGACATTCTAGATGAATTTCAGCTTTATCTGGGCCTCTGTCAATGATCTGGACTCATATCTTTAAAAACCACTATTTCACAATTTCTGACAAATCTAAGAAAAAATGGAGAATGACCCTCTCTAACACTTTTGCAGATATCTCTGCGGATAAAACCCATAAGTTTCATCCCAATCTAATGTAATTTGCTCCAGTTTTGGCCAAAATAAAAAAAATAGCTCTAGACCAAAATCAAGATTAATCCTAATCGTCGATCTTCTTGTCATATCAATCCACCAAGATTGACGACTCAGATTCACCCGAAGCTTTTCATAATAGTCGAAGTTCTTCTCCATAAGAGTCATATTCCACTCGGACAAGCATACTCTAATCATGCATACTCCGACGGATCTGACGACCCTCGGAGTCAAGGATCAACGACTATGATTACTTCAGAGTCTCTACTTACAAGGCATTTAACCCCCCCTCCTCCTCCTCTTCACACTAGGTATTCATATGGGACCCACAGAGGTCTATAGTTGAGATCACATCTCACCCACCTATCAAGCCTGCAACTCAGATCTCTCCTCGGAGTCCCTTATTGCCGGACTCTGTTAACACATCCTATCGCCAGGCCTCCAACAACCCTCCTCCGATGAACGACTAAGATTACTTCTCGACTATTCGTCGATCTATGATCCAAATTGTTTCTCGGAGTCTCCCATCAAATTTCCTCCACCTCATGCATTTGAGGCTACTCTGACCATCGAAATCTGATGACCCCTCTGCATCTAATGGTCTAGATCGCTCATGTATACATTCTAATAGATCAACAATCCTAGTTGCTTCGGATATTCTTCCATTGGAGTCTCGTTGCAACCGAGTTTCAAAATACTTTGATGGCCCTCCTCCGATGAACGACTGAGATTAGTTCTCGTCTATTCGTCGATCTATGATCTAGATCAGTTCTTGGAGTCTCCCCAATAGAGTGCCTCTGCCTCAGGCATTTCAGACTACTTTGACCATCAGACTTCGACGACCCCTCTTCATCTAACGATACATTTCTCTCTTGTATACACCCTGATAGATCAACCATCCTCACTGCTTTAGAGCTTCTCCCATCAGAGTCCCATTGGAACTCAGTTCCAGAATACTCTGATGACCCTCCTATGACGAATGATCGAGATTACTTCTCTATTATTCGTCGATCTACGACCCAGATCGCTTATTGGAGTATCCCCATCGGAGTGCCTCCACGTTGGGTATTTGAGGCCACTTCGACCATCGTACTCCGACGACCCCTATGCATCCAATGGTCCAGATCGCTCCTGTATACACCCCGATAAATCCACGATCCTCACTGCTTTGGAGCTTCTCCTATCAAAGTCCCATTGCAACCCAGTTTCAGAATACTTCGATGACCCTCCTTTGACGAACAACCAGGATGATATTGCCACATCGATTCAAACAGTCGAGATTGTCTTGACCAAAAAACGTGGGTTTTACTCCAGGTTAATAGTCCTATCTCTCGATCTTCGCTATGGTGGACCCCATGACATAAATGTTTATGCCGGATATAGGATTCAATAGCTCTCTCTTCATTGCACATAAGTAATGTAAGGTTCCCTTTCATTAATAAACCCTTACGTCAAGCATTTCTCCATGCACGTGGGATATAGAAATAACGACAATCGCAGATCAACGACGGAAAACCCATGCAATGGTCAGATTGACGGTTGTTGAGCGATGATTTTCTTGTCAGGAATAATTGTCACTTATGTTGCTCTGATCGTGATGGAGGAAATTGTCAGATTCAACTTGGATTTGGTTTATAGGGGCTTAAGACATGGTTTAAACAACAAGACTCCCCCCTCTGACGATTTTCAAAACCATTAATTGATTTCATTTCCAGAACTTATGTCACAACATGTAGCAAGCCCTTGAAGGCTTAGTGTTTTAAACCAACATACTTGATACCAATATGTATCGTACCAAACCACCCATAGGATGGCCACGCTACTTCAAAACTCACTTCTGAATTGATTTCGAATTCTAATAATTTTTTACTTAATAAAGAGGCATGAAAAATTCACATACAAAGATCAAGATTCATGCTACAACATAAAATAAATGAATATAATTCCATACACAGCAATGACAACCAAGCATGCATATTATACACACGAATCTCATAGATAATAATTGATACACATCATAAATTAATATACATGTAAATGAAACCATGATAGTGAGAATTTATCTTTAATGAAACAAATCACCAA
>ML792827.1:546117-563778 GCA_009831015.1 Picea engelmannii
AAAAATCAAACTTCTCGATGGGGGCAGAGGAACCAAATGAACTTTAGGTGTTTAAAAACATAAAAAAAATCAGGAATTTTCAGAGTGGCAACACATCCAACAATTTTCCCTTGTGCGGAGACCATTTCTTGGATTTTGAAAAACACAGACGTAGATAGTAGGTATGTCTTTACTGCAAGAAAAGAGCCGATAGCTTCATTTAGGCCCGATGACTTAGCTAAGTGTTACCATATTGAGGCTGGAAATAAAAAGCTACATGGTCAACTGCTTTCCCCTAATCTCTCTCTCTCATGGAATCATAGCCCCCTATAACTCTTTTCCTTGTATGTCTATCAACCAACGATGTAATTTATTATTAATAATGATCAAAACATTGTTACTACTAACTTCTCCGATATGCTCGGAAGAGTTAACTTCAATTCTTCCGAACACCTTTGGAGTATATGGAAACAACTCCTTCGATTGTATTGGACGAGTTACTTTTAACTCCTCTAATATGATCGAAAGAGTTTCTTGTAAGTTCTCTGAGATGGGATTCCTAATCCAAATTTTGGATGGGATTCACAATCCAAATGAATGTAGTCTAATTGGGATTGTATATCGGAGAGTACCCCTTGATGTTGTTGGGCGAAGTTGAACCTCTCAACAATTTCCTAGGCGCATTGCCTCTTTTAATTGTTTGGGAACTTATTCCTTTCATAAGTTAACAAAATACATTATTTAATATGGGGAATCCAAACCGGGGGGGTTTATTACATTCACCTCCTCCTTATTTTGACATTTTCCTCAGTGCATATACAAAACATGAAATCAAAATTTCAAAATGATTCAAAAAGTTGTCGGTACTCTTCCTCCATGGCATCTTCATGCTACCAAGAAGCATCTTAAGGATTGTAGAAGGTCCGCTGGACTTTTACCAGCTCTATAACTTGATTCCTAAGCATTTTGACTTTTATTTCCAATATGCACACTGACTGGACTTGAAAGTCTCCCTTTGGCTTCACCTGAATCAAATGCCAATAAATAATGTGGTTAAGATTATGTACATACTTTTTCAGCAAAGAGACATGAAATACATTATGCACATTCATGGAAGCAGACAATGCAAGCATGTATGCAAGTGAATTCTATCAAATATCTCAAATGGACCACATAATCTAGCCATTAGCTTTGTACAACTACCCAACTTCAGTGAGCTCTTCTTGGGATTCACTTTCAAAATAACATGCTCCGCCACTTTAAGTTCTCTAGCTATCGTTTTCTTATTTGCATAACGTTTTTGTCTATCTTGAGATGCCTTTAAATTCTTCTTAATTCTAACCACCTGGTCTTCCATATCCTTGAACAATTCTGTCCTAGGTAGAACTCTGTCTACTGGGTTGTCCCAACTCACTGGAGTGTTGCATTTCCTACCATACAAAGCTTCAAATGGGCTCATTTTCAATGAAGTTTGATACCCATTATTATAGGCAAACTCAACCAAGTGTAATTAATCTTCCCACTTAGATGGCTTATCCATCACATACATTATGAACGTGTCTTCAATTACTTGGTTGAATCTCTCTGTCTACCCATTTGATTGTGGATGGTATGTTGTGCTAAAGTTCATATTTGTACCAAATCATTTAAACAATCTTCTCCTGAAATTTTAAGTAAACTTTGTATCTATGTCTGAAACAATTGCCTTAGGTATCCCATGCAACATAACAATCTCCATCATGTAAATTTATGCAATATTAACAGTTGTATGAATAATTTTTACAGGAACAAAATGATCAACCTTTGTCAATTTATCAACCACTACCATTATTGAATCATGTTTCCTTGTTGTCCTGAGCAATTTAGTTATAAAATCAATGGTTACCACTTCTCATTTCTTCTCTGGAATTGGTAATGACTATAGCAAACTCGCTCAATGTCTATGCTCATCCTTCACTCTCGGACATTCCATACATCTGACAATGTAATCATCGACATCTTTCTCCATTTCTAGCCAAAACAATTGGCTTCTTTCTGTTGCAATCATTTTTCTGGTAACGAGGATGTCCAACAAATAGAACATTATGCATTTCTCTTAATACCAAATTCCTAAGTGCTTTGGAACTAGGAACATAAATTCTACTTTTATACATAAGTAATCCATGTTTCTTCATCTCATATTCTTTATATTTCTGCTGTACATTTTCCCGTTGTAAGCTTTATTTTACCTGTAAGTAATGATGAGCCATAATAGAAACATCTAAAATTCTTCTCTTCAAATCTGACTGATGCATACTAATGGTTGTAGCATGCATGAGATGTACTCTTCTAGTGAGTGAATCTCCAAGATTATTTTCTTTTCCCTTTATATGCTTGATTTCAAAATTGTATTCACTTAAGAATTCCAGCCTTCTCATTTGTCTAGCATTCAAAGTTGGTTGTTCAAAAAGATATTTCAGACCACTATGCTCTGTTCTTAATTCAAAACTCTTTCCCATGAAATAATGCCTCCACATCCTCAATGCATGAAAAATGGCGACAAGATCCAAGTCATGTGTGGCATAGTTACTCTCATGTTCTTTAATATTTCTGGACTCATAACCAATTACATGTCCATTTTGTGTGAGGACTCCACCAAGTCCTTCCTTGCATGCATCTGTACATACCACAAAACTTTCATTTGGGTCAACAATCTTTAAAATAGGTGCACTAGTAAGTAATTCTTTCAACAAAGTAAAGTTCTTTTCACACTCAACTGTCCATTCAAATTTATTTCCTTTCTTTTGCAAAGAAGTGATGGGATGAACAATCTTAGAGAACCTTGCTATAAATCTTCTATAGTAACTAGTTAATCCCATAAAAAATATAACTTCTGAAACATTCCTGGGTGTTGGCCATCCTCTAATGGCTTCAATCTTCTCTATATCCACTGCTATACCTTTTTTGAAATAACGCGTCCCAAATAATGGATTTGTTCTTGGTAAAAAGAACACTTACTAATCTTGGCATACAATTGATGTTCCCTCAACACTTGCAATACCAATATTAAGTGATGTTCATGCTCTTCCTCTGACTTAGAATAAATAAGTATGTCATCCAAGAATACTATGACAAACTTATCCAAATAATTTATGTATATTCCATTTATTAAGAAGATAAAGACATATGGTGCATTGGTCAGTGAAAATGGCACCACTACAAATTCATAATGCCCATACCTGGTTCTAAAGGTTGTCTTATTGATGTATTTTTCCTTGATTCTTACCTGGTGGTATCCTGATCTCAAGTTTATATTTGAAAATATCTTTTACCCTCTTAGTTGATCAAAGAGGTCATCAATTCTTGGTAGAGGGTATTTGTTCTTCACAGTGGCTTTATTCATCTCTCTAAAGTTAATACACAACCTCAATGTTCAATCCTTATTTTTGACAAAGAGTACTAGTGCTCCCCAAGGTGAAACACTTGGGCGTATGTACCATTTCTTCAACAATTCTTCCAACTACATTTCCGATTCTTTAAATTCTGGTGTACTCATTGTGTAAGGTGTTTTTGATAATGGGGAATCTCCTGGTACTAAATCAATAGATAAATCTATCTACCTTTTTAGTGGCAACCCTGGTATTTCTTGGAATACATCTTCAAACTCTTGCAGTACCAAAATATCTTCAAGGCTTGTCCCTTTTGTCTTTTTTGTCTCCTCCACATGGGATGCATATAATTGACATCCTTTCCTGAAACATATCTTCATCTTTAAGGTTGAAATCTCCCTTATAGAAATGGGTCTTGGAATTCCTTTCACAATGCTATGTTTTCCTTATTCAACAAGACATGTAAATGTATTGTTATGACAATCTAGGACAACATGATGTTTTTCCAACCAATCCATTCCAATTAGAATATCATAAGATCTCAATGGTATAATATTTAGATCAACATTAGTATTCACTCTGTTAAACTTGTGGGACAACCTCTGACCATCTCATTGATCCTTCTTTTGGTTCCAGTGGCTAGTTGAACGAAACTTGATTTTTCAAGATTACCTTTCTCCAAATATAATCTATCCACTATTTTAGGATCAATGTAACAATGGATTGCTACTGAATCAATTAAAATAGCAACATGATGATTAATGATCTTACCTTCCACCTCGATCATATTGGATTGGTACTCTGCTAGTTCATCTTCCAAGGCTGCATATATTTTTCCCATGTCTTCTATTGTTGTAGTCTCTTGGATGTTGTGCATGATCTTCACTTTATCTTTTTTGTGAGGGAAATCCTTGTATAGGTGATCTTCTTTGCATCCCCAACATTGGATTGGTGGTCTCCCCCTTTTTTCCAAGGAGCCTTCTCTCTTGGATTCATCCTTAGTAGGTTGGTCTTGTTGATTTTTATTTGGGCTATTTATGTTGAAAGGAGGTTTGAATCCTTTCTTTCTCTGATCAGACTTCTCTTTCTTCTTATTCTTGCAATCTTTTTGCAAAGATTCTTTGCCCATTCCTTTCTGATACAGGTACTTATCCTTCTTTATGGTCTCAGTCAAAGTACAGGGTTCATCACATTTCATCTTCTCTTTATAAAATGAAGGCAGTCCACTCAAAAACCTCTGTATTTTCATCATCTCATCCTTTATAAACCCCATAGACTTTAGTAGTCCCAAGAACTTATTTTCATACTCTTCCATGGTCATGCTTCCTAGCCTAAGTTCCTTTAACTCATGCATTTTTTTTTCATATAAGTACTCTGAAAATTACTCCTCCTTCAAATATTTCTTCAATTGCTTCCAAGTGAACCTGCTCTCATTTATGTGCTCAACTTGTTTAAGTTGATCCCACCACATAACATCCTTTCCATGAAAATGGTAGGTGGTAATTTTGGCTTCTAGGTTAGATGAGTAATTTTGCAAATGAAAATACCTCATGAATTCAAGAAACCATGCTTCGACATCATCTTCTTTTTCTCTTTCTCTTTCACCATCAAAGGATGATGGATTAAGCTTCTGCATCTCTCCTTGCAAATTGACCAATTCACATCTTCTTCTTTGGTGCCTAACAAGGGACACCTTTGGACTGCTTATGTAATTTTTAGATGCATAAAATTTATTTGCTAAGTGAGATGAGTGATTTCTACGAGTTATACTAGCACTTCTTGAATAACCAACGCTTCTGTAGTTACCTGTTCTTTCATGATATCTGTCCTCTTTCTATCGTCTTGAGTTTGATCCATTATTTGCTTGCATCTTCAATTGATTTAGGCTTTGCATCACTTGAGAATTTATTTGATTTTGTTCTCTTATCATCCTCTCATTGTTTTCTTTGTAGCTATGTACTTCATTTCTCAGGCTTCCCACAGTCTTTATTAATGTTTCTTGCTCCCCTCTATCATGGTGTCCATTTGATTATTTATATGAATTACCAAAACTGATATTTTGTCCTTTGGATTATTTATCATGACTGAAGACTCCCTCTCCTTCCTCCATTTCTTGAATATGCATTATTATCTTGAAATGATATGTTTATACCCCCTAATTCTGCGAAATGTGCAAGCAATTTGTTTTGTTAGAAATATGCATATCATAAAAAATTTCCAATTAATGCTACATGTCCTTTTTTTTCTACTCAATTTATGAATATTTATATCACTATTCTACAAATTATAATAATTTATGGTTGTTCTCATTTGAATCGAATTTCCAATGATTGTACTCATGCCTCAATCCGATCTCAGTGCAGAAATTTATGGCTCTCTGAAGAAACCACTTTCACCCCATTTGTGTATTTTCTCCATTGGTGTAATTTTATTGAAATACTAACTTCAGTCAACTGCAGAAGAAACTATGTCAAGAACTATATAAACTTTTATATGAAGAATAAATAATAATAATTAAAAATGATTCACAACAACTCTCATATTTGCAATATAATTCTCTAGTAAAAAAATTGTAGCAATTTGGAAATGACCATTTTGCCCTTTTTTATGCCTTTTTCCAGACTTCGAATTTTTAACAAAATGGTATATCTCTCAATTTGTGCACTTCTAAATTTTTTTCACTAAACCAAAGTTGTTTGTCTTAGTGAGTGTATAAAATGTTGAGTAAATAAAATTTTACAGTTTTGTGACCTGGGACACTTTTCCTCCTAAAATCTTAAAAATCTAAAAAACGTGGCCCATAATAGTGGATTTTGGCCTATTTCAGCACCCCCATTCCAATCCCCTTATGATTTATTCAGTTCCCTCATGAGTTATTTCTGTGTCTACTTGCTTGACATTCTAGATGAATTTCAGCTTTATCTGGGCCTCTGTCAATGATCTGGACTCATATCTTTAAAAACCACTATTTCACAATTTCTGACAAATCTAAGAAAAAATGGAGAATGACCCTCTCTAACACTTTTGCAGATATCTCTGCGGATAAAACCCATAAGTTTCATCCCAATCTAATGTAATTTGCTCCAGTTTTGGCCAAAATAAAAAAAATAGCTCTAGACCAAAATCAAGATTAATCCTAATCGTCGATCTTCTTGTCATATCAATCCACCAAGATTGACGACTCAGATTCACCCGAAGCTTTTCATAATAGTCGAAGTTCTTCTCCATAAGAGTCATATTCCACTCGGACAAGCATACTCTAATCATGCATACTCCGACGGATCTGACGACCCTCGGAGTCAAGGATCAACGACTATGATTACTTCAGAGTCTCTACTTACAAGGCATTTAACCCCCCCTCCTCCTCCTCTTCACACTAGGTATTCATATGGGACCCACAGAGGTCTATAGTTGAGATCACATCTCACCCACCTATCAAGCCTGCAACTCAGATCTCTCCTCGGAGTCCCTTATTGCCGGACTCTGTTAACACATCCTATCGCCAGGCCTCCAACAACCCTCCTCCGATGAACGACTAAGATTACTTCTCGACTATTCGTCGATCTATGATCCAAATTGTTTCTCGGAGTCTCCCATCAAATTTCCTCCACCTCATGCATTTGAGGCTACTCTGACCATCGAAATCTGATGACCCCTCTGCATCTAATGGTCTAGATCGCTCATGTATACATTCTAATAGATCAACAATCCTAGTTGCTTCGGATATTCTTCCATTGGAGTCTCGTTGCAACCGAGTTTCAAAATACTTTGATGGCCCTCCTCCGATGAACGACTGAGATTAGTTCTCGTCTATTCGTCGATCTATGATCTAGATCAGTTCTTGGAGTCTCCCCAATAGAGTGCCTCTGCCTCAGGCATTTCAGACTACTTTGACCATCAGACTTCGACGACCCCTCTTCATCTAACGATACATTTCTCTCTTGTATACACCCTGATAGATCAACCATCCTCACTGCTTTAGAGCTTCTCCCATCAGAGTCCCATTGGAACTCAGTTCCAGAATACTCTGATGACCCTCCTATGACGAATGATCGAGATTACTTCTCTATTATTCGTCGATCTACGACCCAGATCGCTTATTGGAGTATCCCCATCGGAGTGCCTCCACGTTGGGTATTTGAGGCCACTTCGACCATCGTACTCCGACGACCCCTATGCATCCAATGGTCCAGATCGCTCCTGTATACACCCCGATAAATCCACGATCCTCACTGCTTTGGAGCTTCTCCTATCAAAGTCCCATTGCAACCCAGTTTCAGAATACTTCGATGACCCTCCTTTGACGAACAACCAGGATGATATTGCCACATCGATTCAAACAGTCGAGATTGTCTTGACCAAAAAACGTGGGTTTTACTCCAGGTTAATAGTCCTATCTCTCGATCTTCGCTATGGTGGACCCCATGACATAAATGTTTATGCCGGATATAGGATTCAATAGCTCTCTCTTCATTGCACATAAGTAATGTAAGGTTCCCTTTCATTAATAAACCCTTACGTCAAGCATTTCTCCATGCACGTGGGATATAGAAATAACGACAATCGCAGATCAACGACGGAAAACCCATGCAATGGTCAGATTGACGGTTGTTGATCGATGATTTTCTTGTCAGGAATAATTGTCACTTATGTTGCTCTGATCGTGATGGAGGAAATTGTCAGATTCAACTTGGATTTGGTTTATAGGGGCTTAAGACATGGTTTAAACAACAAGACTCCCCCCTCTGACGATTTTCAAAACCATTAATTGATTTCATTTCCAGAACTTATGTCACAACATGTAGCAAGCCCTTGAAGGCTTAGTGTTTTAAACCAACATACTTGATACCAATATGTATCGTACCAAACCACCCATAGGATGGCCACGCTACTTCAAAACTCACTTCTGAATTGATTTCGAATTCTAATAATTTTTTACTTAATAAAGAGGCATGAAAAATTCACATACAAAGATCAAGATTCATGCTACAACATAAAATAAATGAATATAATTCCATACACAGCAATGACAACCAAGCATGCATATTATACACACGAATCTCATAGATAATAATTGATACACATCATAAATTAATATACATGTAAATGAAACCATGATAGTGAGAATTTATCTTTAATGAAACAAATCACCAATTGGCTGCAGACCAAGGATGTTCCACCCAATTGTAGACATTGTTGTTCCATGTCTCAACAACAATCTCACCCCCGATCCAGGGCTATGAATCCACAATGACAGTTCCAGGGTGTCACTCAGCTTCCCAAACTAGTCAACACTTGATCTCTCCCAGGATTCTTAACACATAACAATCCACAGTACACCAACTCTCTTCCCTCCATCCTACACAATCCAAGAGAATGGACCCCCTTCTCTGCCAGGAAGTCCCTCAGGATTTCCACCTCCTTTTATGGCTCCAGTGCATATGGTCAAGAATCTCCATGTTGGGACTCTCAGGATTCGCAGTTGTGAGCAAAAATTAACACATGCCAATGCATCTTAGAAAAGCAAGCATTAATTCATGGCTGGAATACACCAACAATCATTACAACCAACCAACAATAGCTTTTATACCAACAATTCGTTTTTCTTTTCCAAGCCGAGATCAAAATGAAAACGAGGAATGATGAATGGATGAAAGAGTGAATGGAGAGAGAAAATAGAATGAAGAGTGTGAACCCTCCAAACATCCCAAAGATGTGTTTCTGTAATTACTTGGAAATCACGAACTACATAGCCTTCCCCAATATGCTCATGTAACCACTTCTCTCAATTAAAACAATTATGGGTAAATAAAATGTAATAAAAAGACGTATCCCCCTAAGCCTCCTCTCTCGTGGAATCATAGCCCCCTATAATTCTTTTCCTTGTCCGTCTAGCAGCCAATGATGTAATTTATTATTAATAATGATCAAAACATTATATTTCATGGGCACACTGACCTCTTTCAATTTTTTGGGCACTTCGACCTTTCATAAGTTAAAAAAATACATTATTTAATATGGGAAATCAAAATCGGTGTATTACACTTCGGTTATCTCCTATGTCCTGCATATATAAAAAATCCTCTTTGACTTTGAATTTGTCCTCTGCTTGATGACCCCATAAGATAATGTATTACGCTTCTATGACCTCGATATGGTGTTCGTGCAAGATCCTTGAGGACATATCTCTATTCTTCTCTTTCCATTGCATTGGCCAATCTTCTAACGACTTCCAAGTTCTAACGAAAGGTTTCTAGCTTGCTTGGTTGGTTTCCTAGTAATGGTGCACCTTCACCCAACCGACACGTTCCATCTTTTAGCGAATATCTCGAAACTTGTCTACATCCCCCATGATTGGATGTTGATCCCATGCGTCATCCTAGAAGAGGGTCGTGGGCCCAATATGAACTTTCCATAAGCAGTGAAGTTGCCCCAGACTACGATTTTTCTAGGCGTTATTCCAATCAGAGAGCCTGGCTTGTCACCATCTACTCGGATCAAATCCTTATGCGGGGTTATGAGGATGCACTTATTCCTCCACGACCTTTCTCAAAGAGTCATGGGAGACTTTATCCATCTCCACCAATTGTTTTCCCCCATGGTTGTACTGGAAATCTAGGGGTCCCTGAGGCCTAAGCCTCCTTGAGACTTAAGTTTACAGAGGGTATCCCAGGCCACAAGTGGCCATTTATTCTATTTTTAAGCACCTCCCCATACGAATTTGTGTTGAATAGTTTGAATTTCTTGATAAATTTCAATGGAGTAGATAAAATCAAGAAGAGGTACAGGGGAAGGGTTGAGAGGATGGACTTGATCAAGAGGATCTGTCCTAGCAAGGAGAGAGAGCAATGAGTCTAGCTACTGAGTTTAGCTTCCAGTTTGGCCATAATTAAATCCCATGAAGGGTTATGGAGGGCTTTGGAGAGAAGAGGGCCTCCTAAATATTTAGCTGGAAGGGAAGAGAGTTTAAAACCAAGCAGGGTAGCCAAATGTCGTTGAATTGGAAGGGGAGTGTTGAAGAAAAAGACCTGGGATTTCTCCTCGTTAATAACAGTGCTAGAGGCCAGGTTAAAGATGTCCAATTTTTTTATAAAGCTTGAAATTATTTTATCATGGGTAGCCCCATAAGGAGATTATCATCCGTGAACTAAAGAGGAGACAAAGCCTCTTCGCCATGAAAGAGGGAGATTCCGTTGATCTTCCTGTGGCTTTTGACACGTGAGAGGCTATGGCCTAGCCCTTCTACCAGAATGATGTAGACGAAGGGGGACAAAGGATCTCCCTGTCGAAGACCTCTCGAGACATTAAAGGTCTTGGATGGGGAACCGTTCACAAGGATGCAAAAGAACGTTGTGGAGACCAAATTCAAGACCCAAGCAACCCAATCCTCCCCAAATCAAAAATATAAAAGAATATTCTTAAGGAAATCCTAGTTCATTTGATCATAGGCCTTAGACATATCTAGTTTCATCATATTTCCCTCTTTTTTGACACCTTAAGGGGGTGAATAGCCTCGTGGGCTACTATGATACCATACAGGATCTGCCTTCCTTCTGCGAAGCCTCCCCGCTCTTGAGAGATGATGAGCGGAAGGATTGGTTTAATCCTAATAGCAATCAATTTAGAAATGATTTTATAAATGACATTGCATAAGGAAATAGGAAAAAACTTATATGCGATATCAACTCCTTTGATCTTCGGGATTAAGGTAATGAAAGTTGTGTTGCAGGCCTGCAAAATGGATTTGGATCTGCGGGATTATTCCACTACTTCCCAAATATCATTACAAATAATTGGCCATCTTACCTGGAAAAAGTCAGTGGTGAAGCCATCTGGGCATGGAGATTTCCCTTGAGCCATGATTTTGACAATATCTTTGACTTCCTCTAAGGATGTTGATCTCATCAAGCTTTGGGATTGTTCTGGGATGACCACCCTAGGGATCACTTCAGTTATTTTAGAGATTCCCCCATGTCTATTAATCTCAGGTTCAATTAGAAGGTCCTCGTAATAGTTTACGAGTTCCATATCAATGTCATCCTTTTCCACTTTGTTGATACCATCATGCGCTTTGATAGAGACAATTATGTTCCTACTTCTTCTTTGGACTAGGGAGTTATGGAAGAAGCTAGTATTTTTGTCCCCTTCTCTGAGCCACTAAATCCTGGACTTTTGTTTGCATAATATATCTTCTTGACGATCTCTTTTCACCAAATCTTCTCTAATTTTTTCCTCCCTTGCATTAAGGGCTGAAGAGTGGAAACCCATAATCCCTTTTTGCTGAATCTCTTCCATTTCTTGTTCAAGTTTTTTCTTCTCTTCGAAGATGTTATCAGAAACTTCTTTGTTCCACTTCGTGAGGCACCGCCAAACGTTCTTTAGCCTTTGTGAGAATTGGAATATGTTTGTTCTGTGAAGGTCTTTAAGACATTTCCACCATATTGCCAAGTTTGTAAGAAAGTCCAGGTGGTCCAGCCATACTTTCTCACAATGAAAAGGAGTAGGTCCATGCTTCCAGACTTGTGGCCATTCCAAAGATACAGGCCAATAATATGAGTTGTGGAAAGGGAGAACTTCTACAGAGAGACCCTGCTTGACCTGAAAGGCTGCTTTAGAGAGTAAGAACCTATCTAGGTGAATCACAATTCTGTGTTCATTTCCCCTCTTATTGTTCTAGATAAAGAGGCCATTACTGGTGGGAACGTCTATGAGATGGAGCCTTTCTATGAGCTCTCCAAAGGTCACACTCTCTTTATATAACCTTAGAAGACCCCCCTTCTTCTCTAAGGGTGTCTTAATCATTTTGAAATTCCCTCCTAGGATCCAAACTTGTCGGCTCAAGGAGGATCCTAACAGATTAATTTCCTCCAAGAAATATTGCTTTAGGCTAAGCGGGTTTGGGACATAAGAATTTGTGATGTATCCCCGTTCCCTTGAACCTTTCATTTGGAATTTTAAGGTGAGAAGCTTGTGTCTCGAGGAAAGTTCCTCTATATCCAAGGCATCCAGGTCCCAGAGGGTAGCCACACCTCCTAATGCTCTTTCAACAACAATCCACTTGGCTTCACATCTGGGTCAGATTCTTTGAGTGATTCTCTTAATGTTCCCTTCATCGCATTTGGATTCTTGAAGTAGGACAATATCTACCTTCTCCATGGAGATTCTTTTCTTTAGCATCCTTTATTTTTATGGGGAATTCATAACTCTAATATTCCGGGATGTAATCTTCATAATAAAAATTTAGGTTGGGATGGGAAATTGTTCTCCGGGAGGTAGACTACTTGTCCTGAGTCGACAATCAGGGATCTTGTTTCTTCAATTTTTTGGCGATATGGTTTCCTTCCTCTCGCTTTTTCCTCTTCTGAAATATTCTTCTGGGCCTTAAGGGGGTTAGACTTGATCACCATGCTCCCCGACACTGTTGAACATGACTCGGGAATGGATCCTACCCCTTTCCCTTTCACCAAATCTCTTTGTAACATCCTTAATTGAACTATGGTGAGGCTAATGATTTTATGGGCTCCATGAGTCTCCCTCAGAATCGAGAGATCTATTTCAATCTCCTCTAGATCCATATCCCGAGTCATCTCCGGGTCTGATTCTTCTTATGTTTCTGAAGTTGAACTTTGGTTTTCCTTCATCACTACCTCTTTCTCCAGTGCTTTTTCCTTCCCTTTCTTTGTGTCTATTTTGCGCTTCTTGGACAGATCTGCCCCTATTTACGACTCTTTCTTGGTCTCTAACTTCCCCTCCTTTGGTTGTCCTTCTTCCTGGATTTCATTGGGTTCTCCTTCCAAAATATTGAAGTTGTTACTATTGTTCTTGGCTTGTGCTACTGGTGTATGCTTGGTTTGACATCGTCCAACCTTCGTTTTGCTCTGGATCTTGGTGAAACGTTCCAGATCTATTTTTTTCTTAGATTTATTCCCTTGGGTAGGGGTATGTAGAGGACAATCCCTAAAGATATGATCATGAACGTGACATTTCTTGCACCGGAAAGAAATGTGCTCATAGTTGAGAGGTTGAATCCATTCTTCATCCTGGCCAGACACAACTATGGACTTGGAAAGGGCATTAGCCACATTCATATAAACACAAATTCTAGCATAGTAGATATAACTAGCTGCCTTTATAACCTATGATATTTTGACAAATGATCCTATCATATTTCCTATACCCTCCAGAATCTCAGGTTCCTAGAACTCCCTTGGCAAAAAATAAATCCTGATCTGCATCGGGGCCTCTGTGAAGTTTTCTTTCCCCGGGGAAAAACTTTCTGTCTAGAATTGCATATGGAGGCTTGCCGAGTAGAAATAGGGGCCTTCCTCGAACACCTTGTCTCATTCTCTCGACTCTGTGAAAAGAACTGTGAAGAATACTTTTGACCCAAGTTGCATATCTATTTTCCCCTTAACCTTCCATCTTTCCTTTATGCATAGTTGGAGGAATTTTTTCGAGGGACAAATCCCCATAAATTTCTCGATTAAGGCATGGTCTCGCATCCATTGGATGTAGTTTCCTATCCCATTTGAGGTTACCTCATACTTGGGATTCTCTGTTGTCTTAGGTAAGCATCCCATTTCGAAGCTGTTTTTTTGGACTTTGCGGGCATGTCTCTTTCTCGTCCTTTTTCTGGGTCTCTGGCTGCCCCTTGCAAACCCCACCCATCTCGACATCCTCACCCCTATTTTCAGGGCTGACATTAACTACTTCTTAAGCAATGACACATGAAACATATTATGCACACGCATGAATGAAAATAATGCAAGAATGTATGCAACAAGATTGATCCCTTATAGGATCTCAAAAGACCCACCATAACGCACTACCAATTTTGAGCAGTTTCCCAATTTCGATGAAATTTTCTTAGCCTTCACTTTCAAAAATACATGCTCACCCATTTTAATTCCTTGTTTTATTTCATTGTCTGTATAACGTTTATGCTCGTCTTGTCCAACCTTGGAATTCTGCTTTGTTTTTACTATCTTCTCTTCCATTTCCTTGAGCAACTCTAGATCGATAACCGTTTTGTCTGTTGGTTTGTCTTAATTCATTGGCATGTTTCACTTTCTTCCATAGAGTGCTCCAAATGGGCTCATCGTTAAATATTCCTAATACCAATTATTATATGCAAACTCAACCAAATGGATGTAGTCTTCCCAGCTGGAAGGCTTGTCCATTACATACATTCTCAACATATATCCAATCACCTAATTGATCCTCTATGTCCGCCCTTATCACTCTGGGTGATATTTTGTACTAAATTTAAATTTATCTCAAATCCCTTAAATAATCATTTCCATAAATTTGAAGTGAATTTTGGATCTCTATTAGACAAAATTTCCTTAGGCACCCATGTAGCCTGGCAATTTCTTTCATTTAATTTTTTGCAATGTTGGTTGCATGATGTGTTAGTTTCATTAGAATAAAATGCAATGATAGAACGAGGAAACGTTATATTGCATCAAAATTTGGTGAATTGAAAGGATTGAGACATTTCCCAATGCCCCACCATCTTAACAGGTACCTAGGTGGTCGAGTACATAACAGGGAGTACTTTTTGGCACACGTTCCTTGTGGGTTGGTGAATGTAGTTTAATCCTTGTCCTTTAGGTTGTTTGAAGGGTATTTGGAAGGATGGAGTATAGGCTCCCTCGAATAGAGAAGTCCTTAGGCATGTTGTGAGAACTCTCTCCCTATTCCAAGGAATGAGGGGATTGGGCCACTTTTTTTTCAGTAGGAGGATGGGGATCACCTTAGCATATTGGGCTATCAAGCCATAAATGATAACCTTGGAAACAGGTGAAAAATTTAGGGATGTTTGGTTCCAGACCATGTATGTGTTCCATACAATAAGGTTGGGAACGAGGATCATGAGAAGCCATGAAATATAACATGTCAATGGTGCTAACCTGGGTGGCTTTAATTTTAGAGAAGTGGAGGCTAGGAGAGGGGGTTGCTTCAAGGATCATCCTTGAAAAGAGCGAGAGGTTAGAAGAGGGATCCTCCCTCTCTTGGAAAACAAGGACGGAAGATTCCCTATGGCTGGAGTAGGCATTGATGAAAACAAATATAGAGGGATCCTTTAGCCAAGAGGGGTAGACGATTGATGGGAACTCCCCAAGGAGTTGCCAAAACGTAGTGAACAAACATATTCATGCTCCCACGTAAAGTATGAGAGTAGGAATTGGAGACCATCCAATCACACTGAAACTATTAAAAAGGATAAGTTGAGAAACCTTAGGGTAAGGGAAAAAAGGTGAAATCGGAGGGGAACCCACTAGGTAAGTTAGGGCCTTACAATCTTGTGTATGATAACCTAGGGATCTATATGACTAGGGTAATTTGATAAAGAGACCACATTACAAATTTAGTTATTTTGGCAACCAAAAAAAGTGGAGGTTAAAGGAATCTATGCTTCGATTGTGTTGATGGAATATTGGAAAGCACATATCACAACCTTTGGAGAATTCAAAGAAACCGCATTGGTCCTTGCATTGGAATTCCGGCCTTTTCTTTAGGAAACTTCAGTAGAACAAGCAAATGAGAGAAGTAACAAGAAGGTAGAATGCAACACTAGTAGTTGTAATTGACTCTTATTGAGTTAGTAAGTGTGGTCGGGGAATATTGGTGCCCCTACTTGTGTTTTGGTGTTTTGTAGCATTGTGCCACAAAAATCAGAGAAAAAGACAAAGGCAAGACCCTAGTATTGCAAATGGTTGGCTTAATAGATTGGGTTCACGTAAGTCACGTGATTGAATGTATGTATGTGTGTGCACGCACACGTGTATACGACTTTGTCCTAGTTTAATAAGTTATCAAACCAGTTCCAAATGACAATGTTAGTGAAACCGAACCACAAAATATCCTAGAATGGTTTTTTCTAAGAAAGTTACTTTAAAAACTTCATCATATTTAGAATCTACAATATTAGTGTTGAATTTCTTAGATTCAATATTACCCTGCTATACACTTACATAAACTTTTATCCACCATTTTACTCTTATCTTAGAAAACGTTTTTTAATTGCCAATAGGTTTTTTATTTTTCCTATAGGGACCATTTTGTTTTTGAGATTATATAAATTTATGAATAAAGGAGAGTAAGTAACAATTTGAAACAAAATGAGAGGGATAATTAAATACATTAGACTAATTACTAATTAGACTAGTTACTAATTAGATTAATTACTAATGTGAATGGAAATCCGAGCGATAGGTAAATATAATAATAACTACTCGATGAATTGTTGTTCTATTTACAAGTTATTTTATGCTTTGATAAGATTGTTTCATTGATAAGAAGAAGGTTGAAGAATTTTATGGTTTTTAATTCTTAATATTGTTTTAATTTATCTTCATTGCTTTATACTTTATGTATTTAATAGTGTGTTGATTTTCTTTATGTGGATGGTTAGGTTTTAAGTGAGGAGAATGGTTTCATTGATAAGAAGGTTGAATAATTTTATTGTTTTTAATTCTTAATATTGTTTTAATTTATATTCATTGTTTTATACTTCATGTATTTAATAGTGTGTTGATTTTTTTTATGTGGATGATTAGGTTTTAACAATGGCTGAAATTGGATTACTGTTTTTAATTCTTAATATTGTTTTAATTTATATTTATTGTTTTATACTTCATGTATTTAATAGTGTGTTGATTTTCTTTATGTGGATGGTTAGGTTTTAACAATGGCTGAAATTGGATTTGGAAGTGTCCAGAACATTGAAGTAGACACTAAATTGGGTATAACATTTCCAATTTATACAAGATTACATTTTCATGAATAATTCTGATTGAGTACAAAGTTAATTGATATTATTTTGAAATTCAAGCATGTTCTTAGTTTATTATGAACTTTTCTATATTATTATATCATATTCAAAAAAGTGATAAATATAGAGACCTTTTAGATAGATCTTCATTATTTATTCATAAAACTGAAAATAAAATAACTTTTAAAATTGATCTGCATCTTCAATCCAAAGACCAAATTGAGTTTTGTAGAATGTCTTCACCGTTATTAATTTCTATATTTTTTTATAATAAATATACTACCATGCATATCATTTTTTTTTTCAATATACAAAAAATTATTCAAAATTCAAAATACAACTTCATTTTATTTTTTAAATAAAAAAATTCTAAATACAATTTAGATTTTTTAATAAAAAAATAAACATTTTTTCCAGTACATAAATAAGGTATTCTAATTGTAACTTGGCATATTTTAAACCAAAAAACTATGAACAAGATGTGAAACAATCATGTATATAATAAATTCATTGTAAATATTATTCACTCTTATGGTA
>ML792827.1:589335-601479 GCA_009831015.1 Picea engelmannii
ATAATCAGCCAACACAGATTTTGCAAAGAGAAAAGAAACCTACTAAAGATCAAAGAATAAAGGCTCCTCTTCAGAATGTCGTGATGGATGAAGATGAAGGTGATTATCAAGAAGATGTAGAAGATAATATTCATTGTGTTGGAGAAGAAACAGGGAAATCTTATCTGACACAACACGACTATGAAGAGGCATTGATGACTGAACAGACAGAGGATAATTCTGCTGATGATGGCATTTTTACGACGGAAGATAAGAACAGATATAATCTTCGATCTAAGTCTGATACTGCCCAACAGAACGCACCAGCCTCTCCTGAAAAGAGCACAGCTCCTGTTAAGCAAAAAGATCAAACATCAGAGAATCAACAAACAGATCCCTCAAAAGAAAAAGCATCAGCTCCTCCCAAGAAGACTGTTGCCCCTGTCAAGCAACAAATTCCAGAAAGTCAGACCCCTGTTGAACATCAAAGCATTTAGAAAGCTCCTTTAAATGAGGTAAAAGTCTCTGATAAAGTCCCATATCCTTTTAATTTTGAGGCTGAAATACAAAAAAATTAAAATTCCCATTCCTCTGGTTGAGTTAATGAAAAATGAAACGTTCAAAAAAGATATCCTCAAAACTCTGGATCCCAAATCTATATCCCCTTCTGCTGATATTCTCAACAAATATGATGAAAATCCAACCATTACTCTGTGCCAAATGATAGAAGATAGAGATGAAAGTTTTCCTTTTTACATCTCTCTAAATATTCATGAGAAAACATTACGTAACTGTTTGTTGGACTCCGGTGCTTCTCACAATTTAATTCCAAAGGTGATCATGGATGAGCTTGGGCTAGAGATCACCAAGTCTTACCATGATGTTTTCTCTTTTGACTCTCGAAAAGTCAAATGTCTCGGAATGATCAAGGACTTGGCTGTAACATTAACCCAAGCATCCATGAAAACTATGGTTATGGATATAATAGTGGCAGACATACCACCTAAATTTGGATGTTTGTTATCAAGATCGTGGATGAAGAGGCTAGGTGGCACTCTTCAAATGGATCTCTCCTATGATACTATCCCTATTTTTGGAGGGGTAAATAGAAGGTTATACAGGGAATCACAGCTGGCATATGTAATCAGTGACGAACAAAATCCATCCAATCATCCTATCTATTCTGTCAACACATGTATGGGATCTTGTATTTTACAAATTGATGATTCACTACCAGATGCATTGCTGCTTAGAAAGCCCGCAGTTCAGTCCATAGAAGCAGCAGAGGACGATCTTTGGACCATGTTCTTTGATGGTGCTTGTACCAATGAATCAGCAGGAGCAGGGGTGGTATTGATTTCCCCTTCAAAGAAAACTTCTCATTTGTTCTTTAAACTTGATTTTAAGGTGACTAACAATATTGCAGAGTACGAGGCACTACTTTTGGGGTTAAATGCAGCCAAAGAGATGGAGATTAAAATATTACATGTATTCGAAGATGTATATTTAATCATTCAGCAAGTAAATAAGTCCTTTCAAGCAAAACATGTCAGGCTGAAAGCATATAGAGACGAAGTTTTGAGGGCGATTCATACTTTTGCAGATTTCAAAATTTCATATGTACCTAGAGCAATGAATGAATTGGCTGATTCATTAGTTGTGTCGACCTGTGCTTTTATACCTCCTCTGCCTCATAAATTGAATTACGAAATTCAATTTAAGTATAGGCCATCCCTCCCTGATAATGTAAAATTATGGAAGGTTTTCGAAGACGATGCTGAACTCACTAGATTTCTTGCAGTAATAGATGAGTTTGCAGATTTGCAAATTGATCAGGAGAATGAACATGACAATGAAGCTGAGAAGCCAAAATTCAGAAGCAAAATCCCAGCACATGAAATAGTACAACTGTCCACCAACAAAATTCCTAATGGTTTGGTCCCTTTAGAAAATCTTTTTGATAACAATGACGTAGCTGTCAAATTGGAAAAGGGGGAAAAAGATTCGGAAGTTTTGCAGTATAATGTAGCCAACAAATAGAATCCTAAATATGTCAACTTAGCTTCACATTTGACTGAAAAACAGAAGGTTGATTATGGTGAATTGCTAAAAGAGTTTGCTGACATCTTTGCTTGGCAATATGATGACTTGAAGACTTTTGACACGGAGGTAATTCAACAAAATATCCCATTGAACAAAGATACCAAACCATTTAGGCAGAAACTTAGAGCCAAATGTTAGCTCCCAAAATGAATCAGTCACTATGCTTTCATTTTGTAGATGAGAGCATGGTCATTTGTAGTTTTCTCCATTTGTTTTTAATTTCTTCTAGTGTCAAAACTTAGGTTTTAAATTCATGCCTTAGTAATAAGTTGATCCATAAAGGTCTTTTCTATAAAATTTCATGAGAAGATTTTCAATAGCTAACGCGTGTTGCAAGGTTGATGATTAGTTAGTGAAAGCGGCGAGTTTCAACAGTTAAGGAGTACTTTCCCACAGACAGTTAGCTGGTGAAAGCACAAAACACGTGTTTTTCCTCCACGATTTCAGAAATAAAAAAGATGACACACTCGACACACGTCATATAATCATTATGAGGCGTTGGTGAAAGCAAATGATGATGAGGATTCTGTTATGCACGTCTAAATCGGATATCATAGCGGATCGTGTTCGTGGATGCATGCTTCAAACAATGATGGCGTTGGAGACGACAAATTCACATTGATCATCACAGGTAAAGGAGCAGTACTACTCAGCCAGCGACATCAAATCAACACTTCATATTTTCAACACGCATTGTTCACAGGAAATATGTTATGGTTTCATATTTGAAAGGCAACATCGAGAGTTTTCACCAGCGCCAAACCTTGGCTCAATCAGGAAAATACAGTGACATTGTTTGCAAAATTGTCAGAGGTTCGAGTTACAAATGGAAAGGAAATGAAGCGGTTCATTACTCAGGAAAGAATTAGACAGATTGTCTTTTCTAGAGGCACATCCATAGGTGCAAATACGTTTCTCATACGCAGGCTGCATGGGCTATGTTGAAAAGTTACAGAATGGTTGCCACCAAACAATAGCTGAAGCATTTGCTAAATCGTATGATGGAAACAAAGCCAGTGTGGGTTCTTTAGAAATGATAGTTGATGAAGCTGCCATTGCCACAACAACCATCTTACCTAGATCAAACCAGAGCTGGTTTAAAAGAACAACAACCAAGAATATCAATTTCAGAGCATATCTTAAGGCAGAATTCAGGAATGTCACCTGGAAGAAAAGCATGCCAGTTTCTCGTTTGGAGGACGAATGGCAAGACCTGTTCAAATGTATTCAACTCTATATAACCTCAGAAGGCAGGTATGATAAGCTGATGCTATATCATTTCGAGCTCTTAGTTCATTTCATAGGGAAAACTCTCCTGAATTTATCTTTCTTCTTTCACAAAAGCCTAACCAAAGTATGTAAAAAGATTAGGGCTGAACCTCTAAGTATGAAAAACACTCTTTGTCATTTCGGCCTGATCAAATTGATAATCCTAGAAGAACTAGGACAAAGAGGAAGGACTTGGAAACATTTTCTTTTTTTGGAAGGCTTTGAAACCCAAACTCAACCCATGAATGAACATAAGAAAGCTGGGAAAAAGAAATTAACTCAGAGTAGCTCGAGGAGGAGGAGAACTCTTCCAGGACCACCAGAGGATAGGATTTCCGGCATAAAGTCTCAAATATCAAAGAAAAAATTAGATTTTGAAACCACTTCAAAGCAACCTACAGTAAAGAAGACAAATGTTCTAAATCTACCATACACAGACTCAGAAACAGAGCCAAAGCAAGAAGATGAAAGTCTAACCATTAAAAGCCTTGAACACTCCATGGAATTTGCACAGGACTGTGAGACTTTTACTCCCACTAATGAAGGTGAAACATCAAAGAGAAAAAAGTCAAAGAAATCACAAAAAATTAAGCAACTAAAGGAAGTGATTGCTCAACAGGAGGTTTTGGAAAGAGTAATCAAGGAAAGATATAGATCTCTGTCTAACAATTTTGCAGAGACAAATGCAGCATTTGAGAAGTTGGCTCGTGAGAGTGTCAAAGACAAAAAGAGAAAGAAGAAAATCACCAAAGATTATAACAGTTTATGGTGGTTAGCAAAACGCCTTAAGAGGAAAATTAAAAAATTGAAGCAGAAGCATAAGTCGCATATGAAGCATAAGAAGCATAAGTCGCATAAGTGGTTAGAAAAATGCTTTAAGAGGTGGAAGTTTCCTTTTTGGCCAAGACAGAACTTTCACCAGCGCAAAGGGTAAATTTACAACCAGTTAGCTGGTGAAAGGCAGAGCTTTCACCAACTAACCAGCGGATAATAAGGTGAATTAGCTGGTGAAAGCACAAAAAGAAATTTTTTAAAGCTAAAGCTAGAGCAAGGCAATTTTCGAGTATTTAAAGAGGTTTAAGAGCATCAAAGGATTAACCACTTAGTCAGGAAACACTCAGCATCAGATATTCGTGGAGATTTGAAAGACCAAATGCTAAATTGGTCACCTAAAGTTTCGATTATGGTTAATTGAAGAAGTCTAGCTATAGAAGACAAGTGCCTTTATCTTTCCATGACACAACAAAGTCCTGAAGCTAATGAAGTATAGATGTCAAAGATTGATATAGAAGACAGTTCGAGTTCTAGGAACTAGTCTTTGTTATCAATTGCATTAGTTAGTTTTATTTTCTATTTTTAGATACAGATCCAAGTTTTCAGGATCTTAAAAACTTATTGTAAAAGGCTATAAATGCCTATCTTTTCTAAGAGATAAGGGTTCAAACTGGGAATACATTTTGGCTACTGTATAGACTCTTATTGGATAATAGAAATTACAGTCTCCTTTTTCTTTCAATATTAGAAATATTCATGCATCTTGTTTCTGTACTTTATTTTAGTTTATCTTAGCTTTTGAAGACTGTCATCTCTTTATTAATCTCATAGACTTGAAGTGAATGATTCCTTACTACCTTGCATTAAGCCCTACACCTAGTTGTATTTGGCAATCAATATTAGTATTCTTCATCCTCTCCTTTAAAAAAATATCTGGTCTGATTATTGTTTTCTAAAGGCACTGTTTCATTTGAATGTATGATTAATGTGATAGACATGTGGAGTATGGAATTTTTTTATATAAACTCCTAGACATCGTGATAAATTAAAATGTCAACATATAAGGAGATCAACACTTGATACGAAAGTCTTATAGATAGAATTTTTAATGGATATCTAACTTGGAACAATAGTCGTGAAACAAAATAATCAAGTCCAATATTTCATGGATTAAGAAAACTAGGAAACAATATTTCCCAAAAGGAACCCGAGTACCTTTCACAAGTGGAATTTCTCATTATGAATTAGTGGCGATGCATTTTTATCTCTAATACATAAGTGAATCATATAATAAGAGAAATTCCTAATTAAAAAATTGGAGTAAGGTTAAATAAATTACATGAAATTAAGAAATAAAGAAATCAAATAACTTATCTCATGCTTGGAGCTGAACAAATAATTTCCCCACTGAAATGAACTCTGGTTGAAGATAGTTTCCCAGTAAATTTCCCATCCATGTATGGATAGGATGCAATTGCTTTCCTTGCATAAACTCAATATTGATGAGCGATCTAGTCAAGAAAATCGAACTTCTGTAGGAGACTACGAATGCAGAGGGAGAAGGTGACCTGGGAATAATTGATGGGTTTCCTTGCACATTCAAATGAGATACCTATCATTATATTATATTCCATTTTCCTTTCCAAACATTAAATTATTTTTAGAAAAGAAAACAAGTATAACAAAGACAACACATACGTCTAATAAAATTAATTGTAAATGACATGGAAGAAATGAAATTTATAGAAGGACCATTTTCTCTATTTCCACAGAAAATACGTTGAAATATGGAAAGTTTGTAATCAAAGATTTAACATAATTTATTTCAAGAAGAGTCCCTTAACGACCTCTATTCTCAACACTTATAAATTGCACAATCGTGAACTACGATAGAAATATTGAGTACAATACGGTTACTGTTGGCATATTTACAGACATAAGGCAGAGTATTTGTTTGTAATTTATGGCAAGATCAACACGACGAGAGAATACTTGTTTTCCAATGATAGCAAGATCAATAGCACAACGATAATGGCATGCAGAGATCGAAAGTGTAAGCTCAGAAGGCAGAGCGAACAGGAGGAGCGAGAAATATGAAGACCAAGGATCAGAAGGGAAAATCCAGTTCGTGATTATTTTTTATCACGATAGGATCAACAATCCTATGATAAAATATTAGGAAGGTTAGCGAATGAAGATCAAAGCTCAGAAGTTAGAAGCGTTTTTCTTAGAAGTTTGGATCGATGGAAATATTGAGAATTTGTCCAATGCACAGAGAAACTGAGAAGACTCAGCAACCATCCTATCAAGGAAATTGATGGTGTTGATTGTCTTATATAATGGACGACGGTCACATGAGTGACCATGGGCTTGAGGACCATTGAAATATCGTCGACCGTTGATCTTCTTCGAGAATACCCCTCAACCGTCGGATCCTGTATAATTGTGAAGAGGATAAGACTGAGTACTATCCTCTAACTTCGTGATATGCAAGGTCGTGAAACAATCGTGGTCATTTGAGCCAGAGGACACATGGTGAACGATTGGAATTTCGCTGACTTGCACATTGGAGGAGTCAAAGGAGCGTGGTGTGGGAACTCGCAACATGTGAATTTGCGAGATGAAGCACTTGAATGTTTATCCCATGGTATTAGCCAAGGTCACATCGTCGAAGGCTAGAGGAAGGAGCTAGCCTAGCTAAGCTCCATTTCAAAGATCGCGACATGGGAGAGTCGAGGCAACTCGTAGTTAGATCACCCGAAACGTGAAATTGCGAAATTGATTTATGGATAAGAGCTTGGTCACAACTGGTGGTCATATGAGAGGAAGGAGCTATCCTAGCTAAGCTCCATTTCGGAGATCATGACATGGGAGACTCGAGATGTCTCATCACAAGATTTTCGATATGCAAAATTGCAAAGCGCCTGTTGGCGTAGCCGGTGGTCATCGTTGGTGGGCATGTGAAGGAAGGAGCTTGCAAGTTTGAAGGCTCCATTTCGTGATCGGGAGTTGGAAGAGTCAGAGTGACTCACAACAAAATTCGCGAAACGTGAAACTACAAAGTGTTTTTTTATTAGGCCCGTGGCCACAACCAATGGGCATATGGGATAAACGAGAGACCCTGCAGATTTAATCCAACGATGCTAGTTATTTAGAAATCTGATCGAAGGGATATTGTTTCTCCTCACGGTTAATTGTTCAATTACAATTCAGTTAGCAGAACTAAATCATGGTTCTTGGATGTTTGGCAATTCAGTTGCTGAGGTGTTTTCCTTGGAGATTCAAGGTGTAACTGAATCTGTGGGAGAGCATAAAAGAGATATACAGTGACTGTGTGAGGTTGGTTGTTCTCATTGAAAAATGAGGTAAACTGGGAAAAAGGAAAATCGCAGAATGTACAGTGTGAGATCAAACTCAGAAATGATAAACAAAAGATGAACAAAGGAGAAGAATAATGAAGTAGACAAGAATTGCAGAACATAGAAGAAGTGGTAAGAATTGATATATCTGTAATAATGGTTATTCAATCATTTATTTATAATTAGGGAGGTAGGGTGGTGCTAGGGAGGACTGTGGTCCTCTAATATTCAAGTTGGTGCTTGAATATTGGAAGTTGTATCTTCCATCTAGTTGTGGATAGAAAACAGGGTGGCAAGGTGGTGCTAGGGAAAACACAAAGTTTTTTGTATGCAAGTTGGTGCTTTTATAAGTCCAGTTGGTGTTGAAACACTCAGGGAGTTGATGCTTCTTTCTATTGGGTTCTAGAAAAATACGAGGGTTGGTGCTCTCAACAAGTTGGAGATTGTAAAACAGAGGTAGTAGCCTCACTTTGAGTTGGTGCTCAAAGATAGATGATGTACATAACTTAAAAGACTGCCTATCATTCGAAGAAGAAGAGGGTTTCTCTGTTTATGAGTTTCCTTGTTAAAATCTGTCTTTGTGTATATCTTATGTGTGATTGATGTTCATTATTTATGTTGTTCATATCTTGTATAATATTAATGGTCACTTGGAAGAGATTATAAATCATTTGAATAAGTCATAAATTGTTTAAGCATAGTAACAACTGATTCACCCCCCCTCTTAGTTGTCTTAGTAATTTTAACAATTGGTATCAAAGAGGGTTCCTTTTATTTAAAGGTAGATCTGTAAGCTTAAACATGAAAATTCATGAAGGGACTTCAACCAATAATCCTCCTCTATTTGATGGAACAAATTTTGCCTTCTAGAAGGTTAGAATGAGAACATACTTAATGGCCTTAGGTGTTGACGTTTGAGATGTAGTAGAGTGTAATATACCAGATATAAAAAGTATGCAGAACAGAAATAAAATGCTAGAAATGGCAGAATAACAATAATATAACCAGAAGAATCACCAAAATAACTCTGAAATGATATAAGAATAACAACAGAAATAACACTTTGATTCTGAAAGCAATGTTCACGAGACTCTTCGAGGGGGAAACCTCTAGTTGAGAAAAGCTCTATTACAATAATATCTAAGCTAGGGTTCTCATACCCTCGATTCCTATTTATACTAAATATGTCTATCAAAAGAAGCATCTAGAGGAAGATCCTTCTAGAAGCAGAAGCTTCTATTAGGTCTTCTTACATTTGAATTATTCTATTTTATTGCAAGGACTTATTAATATTGACCTTTATTACATTTGAATATATTGTTCTACCTATGTGCGGGTTAGGACCCTAACATGTCCTCCCCCTTAAAAACAACATTTTCCTCAAGGCTTGAGATGTGGAAATTGTTGCAGAATGGTAGCTGGTTCCCAAGTGGCATCTGCTGGAGTTGTATCTTTCCACTGGACTAACACTTCCTTGATGGTTCTCTGACACAGAAGATGCTCACGCTGGTCCAAAACTGCTTGTGGTTGTAGCCAAATGGATCCTTCTTCGACTAATTCGGGAAGGTTGGTTTGAATTTGGCACTTAGTTCCAATCACCTTCTTTAATCATGAAACATGAAAAACATGATGTATCTTCGAATGACTGGGCAAAGCTAATTGATAGGCTACTTGTCCCACACGCTTGAGAACGGTGTAAGGACCATAAAATTTGGGCTCTAGCTTTTGACAATGCTCGGCCTTGAGGGAAGTTTGCTTGGAAGGTTGTAGTCGAAGAAACACCTGATCCCCTTCTGCAAATTGACGTTGAGAGTGACTTTGATTTGCTTGTTTCTTCATGCGATTTTGTGCCATGACCAAATTCTCTTTGAGGGTATGGAGAATAGCCTCTCGAATTGCAAGTGTTTGGTCAACCGCCTAGACCTTTGAGACACCAGGTAAGTATGAGAAAACTGAAGGTGGCTTCTATCCATATACCGCTTCAAAAGGAGTCATGCGTGTAGCTAGATGGTATGAAGTGTTGTACCACCATTTAGCTAGGGGTAATTATTGAGCCCACTGATTTTTCTTTTTTGAGGCAAAACACCTCAAATATGTTTCCAAACACTTGTTGACAACTTCTGTTTGACCATCAGTCTTGGGATGATAAGTTGTGCTAAGATGCAATTGGGTGCTTTGTAGCTTGAATAGTTCTTGCCAAAAATTGCTTGTGAAAGTTGGGTCGTGATCAGAAACAATAGAGTGTGGCATGCCATGAAGTTTGAAGACCTAATCCATGAAAATTTGAGCCACCGTGGATGTTGTAAATGGGTTTTGAAGAGCACAAAAATAAGCATACTTTGAAAGGCAATCAACAACCACCATGATGAATTATTTATTTCTCGATTTGGGTAAGTCTGTAATAAAATCCATACATATATCCTTCCAAATAGTAGGTGGAATCGGAAGCAGTTGTAGTGTGCCCGGAGATTTGATTGTTTCTCCCTTGTTGCGTTGACACACATCACATTCAGCGACAACATTATGAATGTCATGTTTCATACCATCCCCCAAAAAAGAATGTTTGACACTGTCATAGGTTTTGGTGAACCCGAAGTGCCCCGTTGTGGGTGTAGCATGAAGCTCAGAAAGTACCGTGGATTTAAGCTTTGATTGTTTACTTAAATAAAAACAACCTTTGTATCGAAGCTCATCATTGAGCCAAGAGTACCATGGGGAAGCTAGAGCATTGTACTGCAATTGTTGGATCAGATGCGAACTTTTGGGATCTTGTAGCCATGACTTGCGAACGACTTGGAGCCAATCTGGTACAATGAAGGAAAGACAAAAAAATGATCCTTCATCTTCATATTTTTGGGAAAGTGTATCTGCCACCACATTGTCCTTTCTTGTAAATGATCTCATAATAATATCCAAAGAGCTTAGTCACCCATTTTTCTTGCTTCGGGGAGGAAATGAGTTGTTCCAAAAAATACTTGAGGCTTTGATGGTCTGTCTTAATTTGTAAACATTGCCCCGATAGATAAGGGTGCCACAGATTAACGACATGCAGAATAACCAACATTTCCTTTTCATAGATTGATTTTCTGATATTTCTTTTAGATAATTGCTTGCTGGTAAAGGTCAAAGGCTGACCCTCTTGCATAAGGACAACACCAATTCCTTTCCCTGAGGCATCACATTCCAAGACAAAGGTCTTTTTGAAATCAGGAAGGGTCAGGACTGGAGTGGTACACATGGCCATCTTCAAGGTTTAAAAATCTTGAGCAACAGCTGGAGTCCAAGCGAAAGAGTTCTTTTTTAGAAGAGCAGTGAGAGGTGCTACAATCTTTCCATAATTCTTAACAAACTTGCGATAATAACCTGTTAAGCCTAGAAATCCATGCAAGATTTTGAGAGTCTTTAGGTGAGTCCAGTCTTTTATAGCTTCAATCTTTTTTGGATCCACCCTGATGCCATCCTTCCCAACTAGATGATCCAAGTATTCTACTTCTCGGGCACCAAAAGCACATTTAGACTGTTTCAGGGAAAGTTGGTGTTGAGAGAGTAGATGAAGAACTCGATCCACATGAGCAAGATGGTTTGTCCAGGTTTTGCTATAGATGAAGATGTCATCAAAGAAAACTAAAACAAAATGACGGAGAAAAGGACGGAAGACATGATTCATGAGTCTTTGGAAGGTGGAGGGGGTATTACATAAGCCAAAGGGCATGACCAAAAACTCATAGTGGACCTCATGAGTTCTAAAGGCAGTTTTGGGAATGTCTGCCTCTTTCATACGTATCTGGTGGTAGCCTGAATGAAGATCAAGTTTAGTAAATAATTGGGCACCACTCAATTCATCCAAAAGGTCATCAATGACAGGAATGAGAAATTTGTCTTTAATGGTAATTTTTTTGAGGGCACAAAAGTCATGACACATTCACCAAGAACCTTCTTTCTTCAGGACCATGACCACAAGAGAAGAGTAGGGGCTTGTACTAGGGTAGATAACGCCTTCATTAAGGCGTTACTGGACCATTTTCTCAATTTCATTTTTTTGGGAAAATGGGTGACGATACGGACGGATATTGGGAGGAAGGATTCCAAGTACAAGGGGAATGGAATGATCATGAAGACCATGGGAAGGAGGGAGTCCCTAGGGAGTGGAAAAGACCACTTGATGTTTAGAAAGGATGGCTTGGAGGTCTTGCGACACAGAGGGTGTCTCTATTGCTTATATGGCATAGAGTTGGGCAATAACACCAAAATGACCTTTTTTGAGAAGCTTTTCCATGCAATGGGAACTAATGATCTCAGGTGAACCAATGATGATGCCTTGGAACTTATATTGGTGTCCCTTATGGTCGAATTGCATGGTTAATTATTTAAAATCCATGAGAATGGAACCCAAAGTCCTTAGCCAGTTTGCACCCAACACAATGTCACAACCGCCCATGTCGATAGCAAACATATGAGATTTCAGGTGGTAGTCACCAATTTGGAGACACAAATTTTTACAACACCCTCCACATTTTATTGAGCCACCATTGACAATCATGATTTGGAAATTTGTTAAGCCCTAATATTGGCTCATTACCCCTTAATTGGGGCATATTATATTAGTAATGTTATTTTATTTATGTCAGCTTTAGGCCATTAGTTGTAATTATACCTCCTG
>ML792828.1:65862-93849 GCA_009831015.1 Picea engelmannii
AAAATGTCTCCTTGGTATATATAGGAGACTAGGAGGTATAATTACAACTAATGGCCTAAAGCCGACATAAATAAAATAAAATTACTAATATAATATGCCCCAATTAAGGGGTAATGAGCCAATATTAGGGCTTAACATCCTAGCAACGGAGAATTTCCCTTTTATTTCATGATTGCTGCACTAGTCCATAAATTCCTTTGAGGTGAATCCTCCTCCATTATCTGATCTTAAGCATTTGATTCTTGAGTCCATCTCATTTTCAACCATTTCCTTGTATATCTTGAAATTTTTAAAAGCTTCTGGCTTGTTCTTGAGAAAACAAACTACAATCATTCTTTTATAATCATCAACTAATAACATAAAGTATCTCTCACCTTTTTAGCCTTTTCTTGTAGTTGGTCCAACTAGATCAGTATGCACAATTTCCAGTGGTTTTGTTGTTGAATGTTCCTTTGATTTGAACCTGGTCTTTGTTTGCTTTCCTTGTTGGAAATGCTTGCATAAAGTGTTGGTTGGTTTCGTGATCTGGGGCATTTCTCTGACTACTTCTCTTTTGTTGACTTTGACAAGGTTATCAAAATGCCTGTGACCCATTCTTCTGTGCCATAGACAACTTTCATCTTCCTTTCCTAGACAACACTTTTCATTTCCAATTTCGCTTAACACATATATGTTGCTTGAATTTCTTACAGCTGTAGCGACCAATTTCCCTAAACCTTCTTTTCTTATCTCACACTTTTGTGAATAGAAAGTAAATTTATGACCTTGGTCACACATTTGACTCACACTTAAAAGATTATGTTTCATATCTTCTACTAGTAGAACATTTTCTTCCTTTTCATTATTGTTCCCAATTCGGATTGTGTCTTTTCCAATGATTTTGGCTGAATCATCATTTCCGAAGGAAACTGATCCATCTCTTTCCTTTCATAATGTAAGAAACTTGTCTCTATCACCTGTCATGTGTTTTGAACATCCATTGTCAACATACCAACCACGTTTCTTCTGTTTATCTTGTAGAGAGACTATGCATTCGGCATTGCTATATTGATCTTGATTTCTTATCCATGTCGTTTTCTGATATTCTTGTTTGTGACTTTGCTGAGGTTCTTTAGGAGGGACTGTCATTCTGCAATTTTTGGCCATGTGTCCAAAATTGTTACATTTGTAACATTCCACTTCAGTGCTCAAAGATTCAAACCTGTTGTAACTTCTTCTATGTGTTTCACTAGGTCTTCTTGAATAACCCCTTTGTGTATGGCTCTCAAAGTAGTTATTGTACCTATTGTTAGCTCTGCAATTTACAGTTTTATGTCCAAAATTATTACATGCATCACATAAACCAAAAAATATAGTTTGATACTTGGTAGTTGAAGATCTTCTGGAAGGAGGTGCTCTTATGAATCCTTCTTCTTCTTGAGGCCTGTCTATCTATTGTTGATTCTGAAATCTGAATCTTCTCAATGGAGGAGTGTCCCTGTAATCTTCCTTGTATATATTTTTATCCCTTTGATTGTTTCTGCATAGCTTTTTGGATTTGTTTCTTGCTCTATTGTTTTGGAGCTTGATCCCTTTTCTGTCTAATTGTATCCAAGTCCAAACTTGTCAAGATGAGATTTTTGACTGCTGATAATGTCATCCATAATTTTTTATCTATTTTGCATATTTTTCTTTTGAATATCCTTTCTTAGTGTGACAATCTCTGCTTCCAGGTTTCCAATGATCATGTCCTTTCCTTCTAGTTGTTATTTGAGTGCTTCTTCAATTCTTTTATCTTCTTCTATTTGAACCTTCAATTTTGTGATCATTTGTTCTAGTTCTTGAGTGTATTTTTTCATATCTAGTTCTTCTTGTAGTTTCTTGTTTTTCTTTTTTTCTCTTCTGATAACTTCTATGGAACTCATTAATTATTCTCGGAAGTCAACTTCTGCCTCTTCAATTTCATCTTCATATGATTCTTCATATTCTTCTTCGGATTCTTCTTTATCAGAGTCTTCTACTGCCATGAATAGAACTCTCCCTGTTTCACTCTCACTAACTTCATCTTCATCTGATGATGAGATGTCTTCTTTGGTGCAAAAGATTTTCTTGAAAACTTTCTTTGTAGTTCTTTTACCTTTATATGTTTCTCTGCCTTTTGAGTAACCTTTATCATTTCTCTTTTTCTTATGAGTATATTTGTTAGAAAAATGACCAATACCATCACAATTAAAACAAATTAAAGGAAGCTTACCTCTATAACTACCATTGGTTCCCTTGTTCAGTCTTTTGATGAAGTTGGCCACTTCTTCATCATCTTCCAAGATGTCGCTGTTGCTGCTATATTCCTCTTGTTCCTTTTTATTTTTCTTTGATCTTTTGGATTCTTTGAAGGCTTCTTCTTTTATATCTGGATTTTTCTGTTCAGTTCTCATCTCATATGATGTGAAGATTCCATGCAGTTCGTCCATGCTTATTGACTTTCGATCCGATCTTTCTTCTAGTGTTGATATTTTAGGGTTGAATCTCATAGGAAGAGATATTAGTACCTTTTGAACAATGACAGGTTCTTCGATTTCTTCTCCCAATCCTATGATTGCATTCATTGTTTCATCGAATCATAAGAAGTAGGCTATGATATCTTCATCTTCCTTCATTTTTAGTGGTTCGAACTGACCTCTGTAAGTTTGAAGCTTTTCTTCTTTGAATTTTGAATCTCCTTCATAAAAAATTTGAAGCTTGTCCCAAATATCTTTAGCATATTTACAATGTGCAACTTTGGTGAATACTGTATCATTGAGACCATTCAAAAGTGAATTTTTGGCTTTGGAATTATTCTCAACGAGTTTCACTTCTTTTTCATTTGTTTGTGGAACTGTTGGTGCTGTGTATCCATCTACAATTGATTGCCAAACTTGAAATCCTTGTGCCTGTATATATGTCTTCATCCTTATGCTTCAAAAAACATACTTATGTCCATCAAACTGTGGTATTCCATTTTTATACAAGTTGGTACTCTCCATGATCTACCTTTCAGTGGTTAAACTGATTTCTGAAGGAACCTGCTCTGATACAAATTGTTGGATTACTGAGAGAGGGGGTGCATCAGTAATAGCGTAATTATAATATTTTTTTTTCAAATGTTATATCAATGTAGAATTATTATCTAATAATGAGAAGTAAGAAATAAACAATCACAAACATACACAATATACCAGTGTTTTATGTGGAAACCCAAATTAGGAGAAAACCACAGAATTTTTTTTCTTATATGTCTTGAAGAATTACATTCATTGGAAGCACCAACTTCCTTTGTTTTCCAGCTACAACTAGAAGGAGACTCCAACCACCTATTTTCTCAGGCTACAACCTGAGGGAAGATCCAAATCCCCAATTCTCTGGATACAACCAGAAGGAGGCTACAACCCCTTATGTTCTTCGGCTTCAACCGGAAGGTGGCTACAACCACCTGTCCTTGCCCCATTTTGCCACCCTGAAATAGAAGTAGAATGATGGAACCACTGTCACACTATACCATTGTAAACATATACCAATAAATATGAACCATGCATCAACCTGTACCTCAACCTGTAATCAACCTGTACCATAAACAAGGCATCAACCATACACCAACCTGTACCAAACAACTTGTAATCAACTTGTACCATAAACAAGTGCATCCAACCATGTACCAAGTATGTACCAATCATGTTTCAACTACTCATCAACTATGAATCATCAATATTTATCAACATCATCAACTATACACCTCATGTATGTGCCAACTCATGAACTACTTGTCTCAACCATGTACTCAATATGTACCTCAACCAAAATCCCTCATCAATTTAATCATCCAAATTTTATTTGTATCTCTATAATAGACCTGGTGTATATGATCACATTCTTGCAAACCTTCCTTAACTTTAACAACAAGAGACTACCATTTTCATCAAACTTTTCTTTAGTCTCACATGCCTAGTTTTGGATTAGTCAACAACCCTAACTTGAAGTAATCATAACCTTGAAATTGTAATGTATAAAGATCTGAAACTGATACATAATTTTCTTTAGTGTGTTTTATGAAATTCCTCCAGTTTTCACTACTTGGAACCTCTCAAAAAATAAGTTATAGAAAAAATGACATACATTGTTGAATTCTTGCTTATTCTAGAGAGCGACCTTGTAGGGCGTGTCCCACATGAAATATTTGTTGAATTTATATTAAATTGTTACAAAAAATACTATAGACTATAACCTAACCAAAACATTTGTTCTCACTAAATTTGGATATGTTATGAGGAAGTTATGACGTTTTTACCCAAAACACTTGTTTTTGACTAGTTTCAGGACTAGCCACAAACCCTATTTTCCACAAAGTGTAACTCCCAAAATACAACGACCCACAAGTTGAATTATTTACCATAGATACTTGGGTATGTTTTCTCAATGTCATAGAAATTTCATGGTCTGAATCGTTATAGAAAAAATGTTATAGTTAAATGGTGAGATGACCTGTAAATAACATACCTTAGAAAGCACCATCAAAAGAATTTATCCTTCCTTGCATTTCGGCCTTCTTTTCTTCACCTTCCCTCAGAAATTCAGCTTATATATCCTTGGTTACCTCAAAAACCTATAGATTTTCAATATTCTCAAGTGTGATTAAAATTAGAGAGCCTTGCCTCTTATTTATACTCTCCAAGTAGCTTCCTTAAAAACATCTTCTAGGTCACTTGGCCCACTTTCCTTATTTTAGGGTTAACCCACTTCTAATTATCTCCATTAAATTTATTATTGAAATAATGTATTTTGTATTCACTTTGAATTATAATACACTCATCACTTCACTTGATTATTTACCTTTTAAAATATCTTAAACCACTTTGACTACTTTGACCTTTTGGGGCTTCTAGATGACATATGAGGGTCCTCCAACTTCGTAAGGCCATAACTCTCAAACCGTGAGGAGTTATGTGACATTCCACATACCACCAACAATGGAATGAAATGTACTATCCATCTATAATAGTATTACCTTCAAATATAGAAAAAATCATACTATTATCCATCAACCAAACTTGGGTCCATTACCCAAACCTGGGTTCTCCAACTTCACATGGTCATAACTCTCTAACCGTGAGGAGTTATGGGATGTTCTACATACCACCAGAAATGGAATGACAAGAACTATCCATCTAGGATATTTTCCCTGAAAAATTCATTGTCGTTCATCTCATTATTCCACAATTAAGCATGGGTTCTCTTACTCTGCAAAGCATCTTCCCATGAGGAATTTCACCATGAGGGGACCACTTTGGAGTTCATCCACATTTACTTCTTATCAACCATGACAAAACAATAATGAGTCATATTTACATCAAACAATATTGGGTACATTACCCAAACCTTTGTGCTATGGGGATTTCTTCAAGGGTTGACATCAATGAAAACCAACCTTAATCAACAACCCTCACGCAACAAAGGAACGAGATGATGGATAGTTTCGCACAAATACTTCGGTGACTACCAAGAGGCAACGCATCTTCTTCGAGCGGAGGCACTACCCCCTTCAAGGTACAAATAAACTTCGATATTCCTATATTTGAAGGTCAGATAGATGCAAATGTTGTAGACAAGTTGTTGAATCTACTAGAAGGGTATTTTTCTGTCCATAACTTTTTGAATAGAGAAAAGATTACTTTTGCGCTTCTCAAAGTCGTTCCCCATATCAAAGATTGGTGGGAAAATTTCTATGAGCAAAAGGAAACTGAGGAACCCTCATTATTTACAGTCATGGCCACCTGGGAATCCTTCATGGATGCTATTAAGGAAAAATACTACCCCGTCAGAAGTTATGATGACTTGTATACCAAATGGACCACACTGCGGGAAGAAAGAGACCAAGGAGTGCCATATTTCACAAATATATTTCATACCTTGCACACCAAGCTAGGTATCAAATATTTAGAGAGACATCTGGTGCTCAAGTATCACAGATCTCTGCATAGATACATCTAGACCAAAATGGAATTTATGTACATCTCATCCTTGGGCACGACCTACCGATATGTCGTCAAAATCGAGCAGAATCTAAAACAAAAGACACAACAATTTGGTCCTGGGAACCCCTCACAACAAAATCCATGAAAGGGCAGCTCCAACCCACAAAACAAAGGACAAAACAAATATGGACATTATCAGGACAACCAGTCCAAGTCGCAAGGAAAGGACACCGGAAAGACAAATAAAGATATCGGGAAGTGGTGCGACTTCCATAAGAGCCCTTGGCATAAAACTGCTAACTGTCACTCAAAGCAGTCACTGGTGGACTAAGTGAAAGACTCTAAATCAGAGGTGGGTTCAGACTCTGAGACAGAACCAGAAAGGGGAAGACGGATCATTGATGCAGAACCCAGTGCCACCGTTGCTACCAAGAAGCTCCAGCCTGGTGAACCAGATGAGCCAGAAGAAGGAGAACGCCTCTTCCATTCACAGATGTGGGTAAAAGGCACCCCACTACACTTCATCATTAATAGTGGTAGCCAGAATAACCTCATCTCAGCAAAGGTCTTCAAGCGGTTGGCCCTGTCAACAACGTCACACCCACAACCCTACACCATTGGATGGCTCTGCCAAGGAAGCGATCTTCACGTCAGCCAACAGTGTCGACTGTCGTATGGCATCAAGCCCTTCAAAGATGAGGTATTGTGTGATGTTTCTCTTCTTGAAGTTTGTGATGTTATTTTGGGCCAACCTTATTTATGGAAATTCCATGTTGTATATGAGTCTAGGCATCGTAGTGTTATTATTAATTTTCATAGGAAATTGTACAGGATACCCGAGGCAGTCCCACCTAGTGATATTTCCTTGATCTCTTCTACGCAATGTAGGAAGGTCATCTCTCAGATGGGGAAGTTTGTCTTATTCATGATTCATTCTCAGAATAAGAAAAATATCACAGGCACATCCAGGGTCTCTATGGATGACCTCTCCACATAGTAGAATCAAGTAGATAAGATCGTGGAAGAATACTTAGATATATTCTCCTCACCTATTGGGGTACCTCTGCACTACCATGTCAAGCACCCCATCGATATGATCCTCGGTGCACCGATGCCCAGTGGACCATTCTATCACCGCTCTCTATTAGAGAATGAGGAGATCAAGTGACATATTCAAGAACTTCTCCACAAGTGGCACATCTATCCCAGATCATCACCTTGTGGGAGCCTAATCATGCTAGTACAGAAGAAATATGGAACTTGGCGACTCTGCATTGATTACTGGGCTCTGAATAAAATCATAGTCAGAAACCGGTACCCGATTCCCTGAATCAACGACCTCCTTGATCAACTCACGGGGGCCAAATACTTCAGTAAGATCGATATGAAGTCTGGCTAACACCAGGTCCCAATAGAACAAACAGATGTATGGAAAATTTCCTTCAAGTCAAAGGAAGGCCTTTTTGAATGGTTGGTCATTCTCGTTGGTTTGACAAATGCTCCAGCCACCTTCATGAGGATGATGGATGATATCATGCGACCATTCTCCAATAATTTTTTAGTGGTGTATTTGGATGACATTCTCATTTACAACAAGACTTGGGCCAAACACTTGCAGCATATTCAGCAGGTTTTGCACACCCTGTGGCAGCACAAGCTATATGCCAACTTGGAAAAATGCTCCTTCGCCATGGACAGGGTTCATTACCTAGGCTACATAATTGATAAGCATGAAGTACATGTGGATCCAGCCAAGATCCAAGTCATTTGTGACTGGCCAGCACCAACCACACTCAATAAGCTTTGAAGCTTCTTGGGCCTTGTCAATTTCTACTGTAGGTTTGTGTTGGGATTCTCCTATATTGCATGGACCCTCAGCCAAATAACCAAGGGTAGTGGTAAGGAAAAATTTGTGTGGGGCCGGTCCCAACAACAATCCTTCGACGATTTGAAGCAGTGCTTGTGCTCAGCCCCAACACTTTCACTACCAAATGTACACTATCTCTTTGAGATCAAGACAGATGCTTCAGACTATGCGGTGGGCGTCGTTCTCACTTAGCACGACCACCCCATGGCCTATCATAGTAAGACACTATTATATGTTGTCCGTAAGTACCCTACTTACGACAAAGAAATGTACTCCATTGTGCAAGCCTACCACCAATGGAGACATTACATTATTGGGATGGAGACAGTCATTCACATTGATCATAAGCCACTGTAGTTCATGCAAACACAAGGAAAATTGCAGAATGATCACCATCAAAAGTGGTCCACATACTTGCAAAAATTCCACCTCAACATCAAGTATAAAAAATGAAGCAACAATCGTGTCATTGATTGCCTTAGCAGACCAACAGTCGCGACACTCACCATGGTGCTATACTCCTATGGCCATGAGACCTTTGGATGGCCCCAACTCTATGAGACAGACCTAGACTTTGCCACCACCTACCAAATGTTGGATGCAGACGCAGTTGTCGATAATTTCCATCTTTAGGATGGGTTGTTGTGTCATCTGGGCCATATTTGTATTCCATCAAGCGAGAGAGTGAAGCTGGTCTGGGAATCCCACTACACTCAAGTGGTAGGACACTTTGGCATTGCAAAGACAGTGGCAATGCTACAGAAACATTTCTACTAGCCGAAACTTCGACATGAATTTAGCAAGTATATCAGGTCCTGCACTGCCTATTCTATTACCAAACCAACCACTAAGAAATAGGGCCTATACACCCATCTTTCTGCTTATGAAAGGCCATGGGAATCCATCTCAATGGATAACATGTCGGGCCTCCCATCCACCAAGCAGGGAAATGACTGTGTTTTTGTGGTTGTTGATCGCTTTTCTAAGATGGCGATTATGGTTTCCTACAAGAAGAACATCACAGCAGAGGCCACTGCCAAGATCGTCTTTGAACGAGTCTGGTTAAATTTTGGAATCCCACAAACCATTGTCTCATATCGGGATAGTCAATTTCTCAGCACATTCTGTTTGAGCCTCTGGTCACTGCTGGACACCAAGCTCACCAAATCCATGCCCTTCCACCTCCACACAAATGGCCAAACTGAGGTCGTAAATTGAATGATTGTGCATATCATTTTCATGTATAATTAAAAGCACCCTTGCACATGGGATGAGAGCCTTCCCTATGTTCAACATAGGTACAACCGAGCCCTGCATAGCTCAATCATCCACAACCCTTTTCAAGTGGGGTTGGGATTCCAACCATTGGGTCCCATAGATGTTGCACTTCCCCTTGCAGTCACCTTGACAGACTCATCTCATGCTCCAACTGAAGCTCACAAAGCCACTTGTTTCATTGAGTGGATCCAACAATCTGCCAACAGGTTCAGGATATCCTACAAAAGTTCAATGACAAGTACAAGCAATGCCATGATCAACATCGTGTGCCACATAAGTTTCAGGTGGGAAACAAAGTTTAGTTGCACTTGCAGAAAGAATGCCTTACAGGACCCCGTCGGAAGCTTCACCCACTTCGTTATGGGTCGTACACCATCACCAAGGTCGTGGGGGATAATGATTTTGAGCTCAACATTCCTCCTTTCCTTGGCCTGCACCCAATGTTCAACGTGGATCTCCTTCGCCCTTATTTCCCACCATTATTTGACACCTCAGACATAGCAGAACAGCTGACACCAAAAGAGCTCAACCCCGACTGCATACAACATGCATCCATCGGTCATATTGTGGAAACACAGATCAAGGGCACTCGAAAGTAAAGGATCCATCTTTATCGAGTTGTCAAAGCAAGGCAGATCCTGCACCAAGGCAAGTGGCTCACCCGAGGCCAAATTCGGCAGAAATTTCCTCATCTAATGGGGGAACTCAACACAATGGGGACCATTGATTCCTAAGGAGGGAGGATTTATCTAGGTGGATATCGGTTGCCACCCACCTTTTCCAGCTGGCTCAAAACAATTTTCTGGCAATTTTGGCAATTTACTATTTTTAGCAGTTTTAACTTCTGGGGCCATTTTAAGGGCCTAAATTAAGGTTTTTGGGGATAGATATTCTAAATAATATCCAAAGGCATGATTGAGCCCTCAAAATGAATCTCCTCTACGATACCTTTCCAACGGTCTATCATATGCCTAAAACAGAGATCGTATGCAAAAGTTACAACCTTGGGAAGTTGATGTACTAATGTACCCAGACGGGGCCCACATGACTTTTGGTGTTTCATCTCCTAGGGTTAGGTTTTTAGATGTATATGGTTTTTGGCAGTCCTATTTATTGTAAAAATTCCTTCAGAGCCTCATTTTAACCATCTTCTTGCGAATGAGCTCAGTCATCACATCTCTTCTCAGAGATAAGCTGCCACCATTCCAGCGAGCTTGTTTCCGCTGCATTTTACAGTTTCAGCTTATTTCCTTATTGAATAGAAAACCAGTTTTAATGTATCTCTATTATTTTGTGTTAATCACCTATCAATAATCTGTATTTATTTCATTCTGCTCATAAAATCTGGATCATCCATATAGTCAATTATTAGACTTTATATTACACATTGAGAGATTTAATTTGGCGGGCTTAGGCATAGTAAAAAGTATTCATAAGATATGTGTGAAAATGGGTTGTTTATTAATCCATATCAAGAAATGAACCAATGGAATTTCTTTATAATTATAAAATAAAATTATTATATTGTATGGTAATGATGGATTCTTAGTTCAAGTTTCATAAGTTGAGGACACAATTTGCAAAAAAATTCAACACTGGCCCATTTGCTTGTCATTAAGTGGATCCATGTAAGGACATGGTATTCCACATGAAATAAAATAAAAAATTTCATTACTTGGAAATTATAGTGATTTCATTCTGTAGGGATCAAAATAATCTTTCCAACGGGCTATCATGAGCCCGAGAACAAGCCTTAAAAAATGTGTGACTAGTTTCACGGGCCATATTAGTAGCAGTAGTTTCACGGGCCATATTGTGACTAGTTTCACGGGCCATATTAGTAGCAGTAGTTTCACGGGCCATATTGTGACTAGTTTTAGGGTTAAAATTTGGTTGTTGGAAACCTCCAATTCAATAACTAAGTTGTCCTTCACTGTAATAGACTCAAATACCTTTCCAACGATACCTCATTTGCCTCAATCTGACATCGGATGACCCAATTATAGTTCTCATGAGTCTATGAACTGTTAAGTGGGACAATTTGATCAGTTAGCATAGCATAGTTTCAGGGCAGTTAAAACAATGTTTAATCACTTAATCTCATAAATTCATGGATACCACGTCGAATTAATTGTCAACACATTTCTAACGGCACTTCGTTTTCCCCAATTGGATATCGTATGGCGATATGACACCTTTCACAAGATTGGTTATTTTTGTGGGGCCTACAGGAAAATCAGGGTTTTAGATTGCAAACGTTCTTGGACAAAATTGGGGGCCTAGGTGGCATATGATCTTATTAGTGAGGGCACATTCTCAACAAACTCATCGAGACATTTCCAATGACATTCCCTGTGTCTAATTCTGACTCTGTCCCATCTGACATCTTTTTCAGCCTCAACCAATATTGCCCCTCGTCAAAAGTCAAAGTCAACCTTTGACCAACATGCATTTCAAGAAAATGAATAAAAAATAATTTAAAAGTTAATAAATTAGGAAAAGGGGAGGTCATGCCATGCACCCTCTCCCATGTGGAATTTTGATATTAGAAACATTAAAAATATGAAAAATTCTAAGACACTTTCCCCACCTCTCTCAGACCATTTCACATGTGAACTGGGGGAGAGAGGGATTTGGCTCTGCAACGAAGGTGATTGATGCAGAAGCATCCTAAAACTTGCATAAGACTTGTTTTATGAGTAACCATGTGGAGGATGTTTTTCCCACACAAATTGTGGACACGTGGTGGAAATATTTTCACTTCGGCGAGTTCAATTGTGGTTTATAAATCCATTTTTAATCCCTTGACCTCAATCTAAGCCTGAACCCGAACCCGAATTCACTCTACACCATTTTCCAACAAGGCTTCTTGGATCAAATTAATGCATCATCACTAGTTTCATTTGGAATTATAATTGGAAGCCCCCATGACAGTCGTGTCCTATGGAATGAACCTCCCCAAATCCTTTGTTTCCATGATTTCTTTAGGGTTATCCGATCCTCGCCTTACAGATTCCTATCCCTGGACGATCACAATCACTCTAATGAAGGTGAAGGAGAGAGGTTCATCGATTATTTGGACTCATTCTGATGCAGGAGCATATGATTCAAGTTTTTAATTCATGGACCTAAGGGTCAAATTAATTCATGGACGGAGGTGGTAACTTTAAAAAAAATCACCGTTGGACAGGTGTAAATTCATTGTTTTCTCTGGTGGACACAAAGGTGGAATCTAAATCCATTCTTGAGCCCCCCAAAAACCATTCTTCCATGACCTCTCTAGGCACAACGACGACCGTCCATCCAACGATATATTGTATCGTATACATCAATATTTGACTTGTGATTGGGGTGAAACAAAAGTTGAATGATAAGCCGAGAGTTAGTCCATATTTAATGAAAAGATTAAATATGTGATTATCAAGGAGGACACATGAATAGAACTATGTAATAGTGATAGTATTTATTTCAATTCTCTGAATACGAAGAAAAAATGCTTCTACAGGATAGTTTGCCTGGATATTGACAAGAACAACCCAGTTCTTCAATGTAATTTCATGGACATAATGTTCCATCCTATGCATTTCCAATTCGATACAGCCTCTCTTATGAATAGAATTATTTTTGAAATGTTGCACCTTGTTCATTTAGTTGGCCACGCCTAATGTCTTGTATTATGAGCATCCATAAGCAGAGAAATGGTTGAATTGTTGGATCATTCTCTCTCCCAATTCACTATCCACTGTCTCCTTATTGATTCGATGTCTAAATGCATATTAGAATCAACACCATAGCGTATTGACCTACTTGAGTATGCACATAAATTTCTATTTTCAAGAAGAACAAGAATCTAGATTTGTAATAAAGATTTGCATATTTATTTCAAAGACAATTGGAATTCATGAATTGCACACAATGTTTGCTCTAAATTTATACATTGTGTCATATTGTATGTTTACTAGTTTAGTGACCATTCAAAAGAGGGTAAAATTCTTAATTGTAACCCTTTTTATAAAGAACACACCTTATATTTGGGTTTTTTTATTGTCATAATGTGTGCAGTATAATTAACTTAGCTCTGTAAGTGTGTGAAGATCGTGTGATATTCCTTTATGGGTTTTTAAAATGACTCAACAAGTTTACTTTATTTGAATTCTTCCAACAATATTTTTAGATTGGTTTCTTCCTCCCAGATGATTTATAGGACACAGAAGGATTAGCCTTCATCCCATGGAAATCTTGTAGACATCCCCTACACTAGTTGATATTCTCTAAATCCCCAAAAACTTTCCCCTCACTACCAATAGATGGAGATAATTTAGGTTTCATTTCATGACATGTTGATCGATGCATCGATATTTCCTTGCAATCCATCTCAAGATACACTTCTTGTCACCATCATTTCCATGGAATTCATTAATTGCATCAATCTCATCATTCCCATGGGTTGGTTGTGGAATCTATCCCTTTGATGATTAGCTTCATCCTCCCTTTGCAATAACATTATTTATCAAGTCTAATAGTTTTTCTATGTTCCTTTGTTTCTCATATTCCTTACTTCATGCCAAGTGGATTTTCAAGTGTTTACCACCCTAGTGTTTGTTAGCCCCTCTATTAATTAGTATAGTCTAAAGAAGATTTCACATGTTTTTTCTTAAAGGCATTTGTTTTTTTAATTGAAGTTGTAAATAAGGATTATTGATGAGTCAATTAACCCTATTTATATAGTTCTCAGAAATACAGTGTTCAAATCAGGAATTTTGCATTGCAATTTTCTTTTTCCCAATTGTAGGGAATTTTTTCTTAGATTTCCTTCGTAGACAAGGATGTGCACCACTAATCTTGCAGTGCCAAGTAGTTTGTCAATGCATATTTCTTCATTGATGCTTGATTTTGCTGAAATATATAAGAATATAGTTTCTTCTTCCACTTTCCTTTTAGGACAACTGATAACAAAGAGCTCTTTGATTATTCGTATCTAATATCCATTGAACATATTGAACAATGTTGTTTCCTTAATTGGTGTCTAAGTTTAAAATTTCCATTAATAGCAGGTTGTTGGTTATAGAAAAAATAAACTCTGGTTGAAACAGGCAGGGAAAATTGTTGCAAGATACAAGGTATGAATTTCAACAACAAGTATTGACTGCAACCAATGGAATGAAAATCACGCATAACTGAAGATGTTGGTAACATGATTTGGGTTTGATGTTGCTTTGATGAATTCTCTAGTTACCATGTGTATAAAGTGTGGAAACATATGCAAGGCATTTGAACTTTCAAATAAATTCTTAAAAGAGATGTTGTGTTATGGAATACAATGATAACGGGGTGTGGTCACCACAAAAGCAGTGAAAATACATTGAACCTCGTTATTGAGATACAAAAACAAGGCATTAAGCCCAACTAGTTCACTTTTGTACATGTAACACCCCGGGTTTTGAACCCCCATTTTAAATAATGTATTGTTACAATGCTGAGAGGCTAGGGTGCCCAAACAATTATTAAAAGGCCAGTGTGCCCAAGACATGTAATGTTTTCTATCATTATTAATAATAAATACATGGTTGGCTGCTAGATGAACAAGGACTAGAGTTATAGGGGGTTATGATTCCACAAGAGAGGGGGCTTGAGGGGATAAGTTTTTATTCCTATTTTAATTACCCTTTTTTTCTAAGGAAGGGGATCGATTACGTGAGCTTCTTGGGGAAGTCCAGGAGGTTCTTGATTCCCCACGAAGTTACTTAAACCCACCTCTAGTTTAATGGGGGGGTTCGACTGATGTCTTGTTCACTGATTTCCTATACATTCCTTCATTTCCCTCACGCACTTCCATGCACACACTTACCCATTCATTGATCCACCCATCATGTGCGTCTTGTCTTGGGAAAGGGAACCGAACTGTTGAAGAATTAGCCACAGGATAGTTGCTTGTAATGGTCGTTGGTGCAATCCATCCATGACTTGGGGCCTGCATGTATGAGATGCGTTGGCCTGTGCCCCGTTTTTCTCACAACAGAGAGTCCTGAGAGTTCCAACATTGAGATTCTGGACCAGAAGGACTGCCTGAGGGACTGCGTGGCAGAGAAGGGTGGAGATGTGTTCTCTTGGGGTTGTACAAGCTAGGTGGAAGAGAGTTGGGTACTTGGATTGTTGTGGGTGTTGGGAAACCTATGAGAGCTTGAGAGTTGACTGGTTTGGGAACCCAAGTACAATTTGGAACTGTCCTTGTGGATTCATAGCCCTGGCTTGGGGGTGATAGTCTTATTGATATTTGGAGCAATGGTGTCTATTAGAACCTGAAGTCACCCTCTGATTACGAAGAGGGTAAGCCCAATACCCTTCAGATTTTTTATGTCACAGGTTGGTTTTTAAAGAGGTCAAATGGGCGCAAACTCAGAATTTGAATGGTGTTCAACATAGAACTGGACAGGAAATGCACAGGGAGGTGAGGGCCACATTAACTTCAGTCAGTAAATTGAATTGAAGCGAGAGAAGAGGGAAGACTTAGGAGAAAGTTGAATGAGACTGTTATGGGCACTAGGCCTTCCAGTAGCTCAGAGGAGGAAAACTCAACCTCAAGAGAACTCTTGAGCTCAAGTTTAGATACTTGAATATGTATACTAGGGACACAGTTACAGTTGTAGCATGATCAAACCTCCATCATCCTGCAACTGCAACAGCTCGACTGGATCCTCCATGCTCGAGCCATTCAATGTGAGAAGGAAACAAATACATAGGGAAATGAATAAAATAACCACATTACCGCTATAATCAAACCTCCATTACAACAATATAATGATCCTCGACTGGATCATCCATGCCCGAGTGTTTTAAATAGATTTTACAAACAAAATGGAAAGAGGGAAGCTAACTTCTATTAACATGAAATTCTCAAGTTGATTACATAACTGAAGAACAGCTCTGGCAGAATAAAATTATAGATTGGGAGCTCTGCTCCACCCAAGACCCTTTACAAAATAACAAAACTCCATACATATACTCAAAAAATTCGTAAACAACAACAGAGGCATGCTCGATCTTCCATGGAGTTGCATTCAAGGCTTGGCGTCTGCATATTCTTCTATCAGACACAAGATTAGATCAGTATGGGCTTGCAGAAAAACCACTCACAGGGGTACCACGAGCTGGCAACTCTATTTTCCATGGCCGGCTCCTCCATGTTTTCCATTTATTTGGTGAGGCAAGGTTTCAACCACCTCCCCCTGCTTTCATTAATTGCTTCATCGGGATCAACACAAGGCTTGAACACTCAGGGAGTTGTTATGCGCTAATAGTGATTCTTCGAGTCAACCCGACGCCTTCAAACCACGATAACCTCACTCTGTGACTAACAAGGGTGTATTCATCCTTTGGTGTAGCTCACGTGAGCCTCGCATTTTTTCCTGCATGCGACCTCAGGCCATGACCATGAGCTCAACTCCTGGGCGCATCGTGATTTCTCGTTTCGGGAGTTTTCACATCACATGACTACAATCTTCTGATACCTGATTTATGAAATCAACTGACTCAGATGGACAGCTAGATCTTCTTTGCATCTGATGGCTACGATTTCATCCTCGGAACTCCACCTTGGCCGTCTCTACACTATGGGCACCAACCTTTCCTCATGAACCCGTTTTCCATGTGGCCTCGGGCTGTGACCATGGGCCTAACTTTTGTGTGCATCACGATTTCGCATTTCGAGAACTTGCGCCTTGCTCCATGATGAAACCTCTGACTCACGAAATTGTGATTTATCTTATCACTATCATCTGCCATGTGTCCTTATGAATTGGATGACTCCTGCTGATTTTGGGTTTCGGGAGTTTTCACCTTTTGATGAACAACTTTACAACATTCAGAACTCCCGACTCCCGTGCTAATTTTCCATCGTTGATTTCTCCTCATGAGATCTACGGCCCAGATTTAATATTTTCTTCGGTGCTAGAATTCGCGCAACTTTTGAGCTTACGAACGAAAGAATGACGTCAATTGATTCGCCTTATGGATTTCCATTGTCGCACAACTAAGTCCGCTTGTTTTTATTTTAAGTCCAAAATGAGTTTTTTTGCATGTTATGCTTAGATGCTTCTAGTGCAGGCCACGGACCTGGATACCCTTCTACCCTTGACAACTATATGTGATAACATTTGGCTCCACATGGGATGACATGCTCCCTACGAGCTGCCAAGAACAAGTAGTTCCATTCACCTTAAGCATTGGGCTATGGAGTCGAGCTCAAAACATCCTGCTGAAAAATACAAGTCGATAAGTAAAAAAAATGAAAATGAACACACATGCTTCGAGGAGATTATTTATGTACAATCCCAAACTAATGAATTTTTACACAGTATTAGGTGAAATCAAACTTCCACTATAGCCATTCAAGTAACTTCCTAATTGGAAGACCCTTTATTATGTCAGTGATCAATAGCAAATAATGCAACTGTGATAGTAGAATGGTTACATCCTTCAACTTTCCTCCTAATGATTAGGTCAGGATAAATTTGGGTGGCTTCAAAACATGAAGGAAATACAACTCCATGTATTCCTTCACAAGATCATAGGACAAGCAAAAAACTCCAAAAAAATTATAACAGGCAACCTTCTTTGCTACACTGTTGCTCACACATTGCTAGATTTCTCTGCCAAGCTCAGGTGGGTGAGAGGTTGATGCAGGTTGACTGACCTTAGATTACGGATGCTCACTTGTAGGCTCTGGACAGGAGATAAACTTCCCCTTTTGTTGTTCCTTTTCTTCTCCATAGCTCTCCCAAGGATCGGATTCATAATCATCATAAACATGAACTATGGGAAAGCTCTACTCTTCACCATGCTTCTCAGGATGGTTGATCTCCTCATAATATTTTTCTTTAATGAATAGAGGATAAGAATCTATTGTATGTTCTTGGAAATCCTACATTTCCATCTCAGAATCTGATTCGTAGCTGTCATATACAGGTGGGATACTCCCCAGGTCAAAAAATTGTGATGCAGGGCTCTGTTGCTCCTCATCCGAATAATCATCAAATCTTGAAACAAAAGGCACATCAAGAGAAAAATGCAAGGCCTCTACAGCTATGAAATCTTCATCATCATCCTTATTAGATCTTCCAAGAACATCTGCTTCAAGGACTGGAAAATCCTCTGCGCTTTCCTCAATTTTGAACCTTTCTATTTTGACAGAGAGTGATTTTACCAACTCCATTAACCTACCCAAAGCTTCTATCTCCTCCTCATGGTCCTCATCCTCACAACCTTCATTAGACACACCCATATCTTGATCATGGCCTTCACATTCCTCACAACAATTATGACATATTAACTCAGAGGAATAATACCTTTGACAATGCTTGTTAAAGGCTTCATGAAACTGTTCCAGGGAGGAGATGCTAGCAGGGGGCAAGGATCGATACCACTCACGGGAATCCACATCTAATGAGAATGTGAAAATATTCATTAAAACATCCTCATGATGTATCTCCCACTGATGCATGAGTTCATGAAACTCATGGAGATGACGAGCATGGTTGTCCTCTTTACGTTCTCTAAATATGGGAAAATAATCACCCCATTCATCGACAGTAGGGATAGCGTTAGGAAAACCAGGAACATCGAAAAAATTGAAAGGAGAAAACCTCTGAGCCAAGATTTTGTCCATTTCGAACCAATGGAGTCGTCAATTGATCCTTCAACCATGGAGTCACCAGGTGAATGATATGCAGAATGAGTGTGTCTGGTCTTTGTTCACCATCAAAGACCAGATCTGATCGTTGTGTCCCAAGGGGCTCCAGTTGTAGCTAGAGAAGCCACACTGAAATAGTGGAGTTGAGATAACGGAGTCACCTAAGTGAAGTCGCCAGGTGAAAATGCAATCTTCAATGGTTTTTATATTTGATGCACCTTCAAAATCATAAGCTCGTTGTTGTTCTACCCAGGAAAAATATTCAATTCATTCCTGAAAACAACGCCAAAAATGTTAGCATCGAAAGTCACCCTCCGATTGCGAAGAGGGTAATCCCAGTACCCATCAGAGTTTTTATGTCATGGGTTGGTTTTTAAAGAGGTAAAATGGGCACAAACTCAAAATCTGAATGGTGTTCAACACATAACTAGACAGGAAATGCACAGGGAGGTGAGGGCCACATTAACTTCAGTCAGTAAATTGAATTAAAGTGAGAGCAGAGGGAAGACTTAGGAGAAAGTTTAATGAGACTTGTCTGGGCATCAGGCCTTCCAGCAGCTCAGAGGAGGAAAACTCAACCTCAAGAGAACTCTTGAGATCAATTTCAAACACTGAAATATGTCTACTAGGTACACAATTATAGTTGCAGCATGATCAAACCTCCATCATCCTCCAACTGCAACAACTCGACTGGATCCTCCATGCCCGAGCCATTCAATGTGAGAAGGAAATAGATACACAGGGAAATGAATAAAACTAACCATGTTACCACTATAATCAAACCTCCATTACAGCAATATAACAATCCTCGACTGGATCATCCATGCCCGAGTGTTTTAAACAACTTTTACAGACAAAATGGAAAGAAGGAAGTTGACTTCTATTAACATGAAAGTCTCAAGTCGATTACATAACCAGAGAACAACTCTGGAAGAATAAAATTACAGATTGGGAGCTCTGCTCCACCCAAGACCCTTTACAAAATAACAGAACTCCATACATATACTCAAAAACTTCGTAAACAATAGCAGAGGCATGCTCAAGCTTCCATGGCGTTGTGTTCAAGCCTTGGTGTCTGCATATTCTTCTGTCAGACTCAAGACTATGGGGTGAGGTGAGGTTTCAACCACCTCCCCCTACTTTCATTAACTGCTTCATTGGGATCAAGACAAGGCTTGAATGCTCAGGGAGTTGTTATGCACTGCTAGCAGTTCTTCAAGTCAACCTGATGCCTTCAAACCACGATAACCTCACTCTGTGACTAACACGAGCATCTTCATCCTTTGGCGCAGCTCATGTGAGCCGCGCATTTTTAACTGCATGCGACCTCAGGCCATGACCATGGGCTCAAATCCTGGGTGCATCACAATTTCACATTTCAGGAGTTTTCACATCACATGACTACAATCTCTCGATACCCGATTTACGAAATCAACTGACTCAGATGGACGACTAGATCTGCTTTGCATCCGACGACTCTAATTTCTTTCTCGAAACTCCACCTTGGTAGGATCTACGCTATGGGAACCAACCTTTCCTCCTAGACCCATTTTCCATGTGGCCTCAGGTTGTGACCATGGGCCCAACTCCTGGGTGCATCGCGATTTCACGTTTCGGGAACTTGTGCCTTGCTCCATGCTAAAACCTCTGACTCACAAAATCGTGATTTTGCTTATTAGTTGCCACGTGTCTTTCTAAATTGAATGACTCCTGTTGATTTTGAGTTTCGGGAGTTTGGACCTTTTGATGAACAACTTTAACAACATTCTGAACTCCCGACTCCCACGCTAATTTTCCACCGTTGATTTCTCCTCATGAGATCTATAGCCTAGATTTAATATTTTCTCCATCGCTAGACTTTGCGCAACTTTTGACCTTCTAAAAGAAAGCATGTCGTTGATTGATTATCCTTATGGATTTTTGTCGTCGCACAACTGAGCCCGCCTGTTTGTATTTTAAGCCTAAAATGAGTTGTTCTGCATGCTTCGCTCAGACGCTTCATGTGCAGGCCACGGACCTGGATACCCTGCTGCCCTTGACAACTATATGTGATAAAAGTGTCTATGGTTGGATGGAACGTCCTTGGTCTGCAACCAGTTGGTGTCATCTTCCATAAAGATAAATTCTCTCTGTTATGGTATCTTTTACATGTATATGAATGTATTTTCATTGTATATTTAATTATCGTTTAATTGAATCTTTAGACTATGCATGCTTGATGACTACTGCTATGCATGTCATTAAAGTCTTTTCTTTTATCCATCCTTAAATTTTAAAAAGGTATCGTAAGAGAAAGAAGTCCAAGGGCAGGCTTGAAGGTTGCATGCCCCAGCCTGTGGGTGGTTGGGTATGTTATAGAATGGTATCAGAGCTTTCGGTTGAAACACCGGGCTGGTATGGGCTAGGTCTGTTGGTCAAAGTCTTATGGTTACATATTAAACTCTGACCGTGAAGTTGAAAATCTCAGGAGGAATGGCATTGCAGAATATACACATGAGATAGAACGTCGGAGACTCATGTAAGGGGTTCAAAGGATCATGATTGTCCCCTTCGAATTCAGGAGTAGTCGCCACTATAGGATCGAGAGAGATCCGGGATTGTTGGATCGGAGGATAGGTGAACATGGGTCCTTCGATGAAAAGGAAGCAAGGGATAAGGTCACCATCGTCAAATCCCATTGGAGAGTGAGATCAACGAACAGGAGGAATTATAGGGAACCAAGTTGCACAGGAGATAATTTCCCAAGGTGGTCCCGCAATCCAAACCACGGTTTCCCCAAGGGGTTACGTGTCAGCATCAGGAGAATTGCAGGGAGAAAGTCAGGTTACTCCAAACCGTCGATGCCTGCACCCGCAAATTGAAAGGCATGCAATGATGTGACATGTTAGGGATCGAACATCGAAACTCTGTATAGCCGAAGTAGATCCTGATCATTGATAACCAAGAGGTACGTGTTAGTAGATCAATAACTCTGGAGAAATCTGTTTGAGAGGTTTTTAGTTGAGATTTGAAACTCCTAAAGCCCGGAGATCTAGAGCGCTGGAGTAAATCTCAATCATTAAATCATCCAAAATATATCTCGGTCACCAAATCGTCTGAGGTAAATCTCAAGCATCAGATCATCCGAGGTGAATCTAGGTCATCTGATCCAGAAGAGACGTGGCGTAAATCTGTGGATTTCAGGTGAAGGCTCAAAGTAAGCCTCAACCGTCCAATTCAATAGGAAACACGAAAAAATCTCGTGTACTTTAAGGGGTTTGAAGTTTGATATTTCTAAAACCCGAAGACCCGAAAGGATCTTAGCCATTGATCTGTCGAGAGCCACATGTCACCAGATATAGGGTTTTGGATAAAAGCCAGTGGGGTCAGATAAGTTTTGAAATTTTAGATTTCTGAAGTCCAAAGACCCGAAGTAAGCCTCAATAATCAGATTAAGGAGGGAACATGGTGCAAATACATGGACTCCAGGTGAAGACCTGAAGTGAATATTAGTTTTCTAATCTAGGAGGACACATGGAGACAGATTGGCTAGTTCGGGAATGTGGAGTTTGGGATAATTGGAAGTGTGCTAGCATGGAAACTCTCGAAGTCCTGAAGCCCGAAGAGCCGAAGTGATGGAGCATGATGACGTCACCTATAGGTGATGTGGATCCTAGAATTCCCGAAGTGACGTGGCTTGCGGACGTCACCTAGGATGACATGGAAACATGGGATGTGTGCCATGTGTTAGTACATTTTGAGCATTTGGAGTATTGAAGAGTCAGTTAGAATGTGACATGTGTCACCTTCCTGATTGGGCCATGTATCTGCTTCTAGTATTTTTCCACGCGGTGACAGATCGTGTAGGCCAGAGAATGGGCACTCTGGAGACTAGGCACTCTGGGGGGGGAAGATGTGACAGGTTGCATTGGGTTGAAAACTCCCGAAGGCCTGAAGGCGGGAGAACATATCAAATGTTGATTCTAGAAGACACACGTCGAAGGATCGTTGACTTCAGGTGAAAGCACTTCGGGAGAAAGTGCAGGAGGAAATTTTTGAAAATTTCGAAGCTCGAAGAGACGAAGCGATTCATAGTCGTTGATCTGTGGGAGGAAACCCGTCGGCAGATCATGAAATCTAGGTAAAAGTGTTTCGGGAGGAGACAAATGAGGAAATTTGAGACTCTCGAAGCGTGGAGTCCCGAAATAGATCTCGACCATTGATTGTGAAAGAAGATGAGGACCATTGATCTGGTCCTAGATGAAAGTCCTGAAGTCCCAAAGCTCTAGACAAGCACTTTTTCAGTTAAGCGCAGAGTCATGGTCATGGTCATATGCAGATTGAGAGTTGAAGGAAGGAGGGATAAGGGCCGAATTGGTTTTCTTCGATATAGAAAAGTGATAAGGAAGGATTTAGCCACGTTTTCTAGTCATGGTCACCTAGGAAAGTGGTTTGAAGGAAGCACCTACACAGGATGAAATTATGTGTCAGCCAAGGATAACAGGACACTATTATTTTCAGAGAATAGGGATATGATATCCATGAACAAAAAAAAGAAACAGACATGTAGCATGGTTTGGCAATTTTGTTTATCATATGCATAATTCTAACAAAATGGTCACTTGTACATTTTGCAGAATTAAGGGGTTTAAGCACATCATCTTAGGATGCATATTGAGGAGATGGAAGAAGGTGAGGGAGCCTCTAGTCATGATAAGGAGGTAGAAGGCCAGAATACCAGAGCCGGTAATGTAGAGACAGAGTCCAATGAATGCAAGGGAAAATAAGACCATGAAACATTAATAGAAACGGTAAGAAGCCTAAAGATGGAAGTGTAGAGATATAAAGCAGACAACGAGAGATTGATGAGAGAGAAAAGTCAGATAAATGTTCGAGTGTTGAAGATCTTAAATCAGATGCAAAGACAAATGAAGAAGGGATCAAACTCAAAACAAGAGGAAGAAGGCAGGTTCCATGAAATAAGGGATGATCGTGGAAGAGCTAGCTATTCCAGAAGTGCTAGCTGAGGTCATGGACACCACTCACCTCCTTACTCAGAAAGAAAGTTTTATGCATCGAAATATCCCATATGCAGTCCAAAGGTGTCTCCTATCAGACACCAAAGAAGGAAACAAGAGGTAGATAGTTTGCAAGGAGAGTTGAGGTAGCTCAAGCCACCTTCCTTTGAGGGTGAAAGAGAAAGGGAAGATGATGTCGAAGCATGGTTTCTTGGGCTCAAGAGATATTTTCAATTTCATAACTATTCATCAAACCTGGAAGCCAGGATTGCCACCTACCATTTACATGAAAAATTTGCAGTGTGGTGGGACCAACTGGAGCAAGTGGAACATGTTAATGAAAGTAGGATCACTTGGAAGTAGTTCAAGAAGTACTTCCAGAAGGAGTACCTCTCAGATCATTTCTATGACAAGAAAATACAGGAGTTCTTTGAACTCAGGTTGGGAAGCATGACTATGGCAGAATATGAGAAGAAGTTCTTGGGATTGTTAAAGTATGCCAGGTTCATTGGTGATGAGAAAGTGAAAATATAGAGATTTCTAAGTGGAGCTCCAACCTTTTATAAGGAAAATATCAAATATGATGAGCCCAAGACCTTGACTGAAGCCATCAGGAAGGCTAAATACCTGTATGAGCACACCAGAGTTAAAAGAATTACAAATGTAGTTGGAGGAATTGTTGAAGAAAGGGTACATACGTCCAAGTGTTTCACCTTGGGGAGCACCATTACTTTTTGTCAAAAATAAGGATGGAAACTTGAGGTTGTGTATTGACTTCCAAAAAATGAACAAGTACACTATAAATTACAAGTATACTCTACCCCGAATTGATGACCTCTTTGATCAGCTAAGAGGAAAAAATATATTATCAAAGATTGACTTGAGGGAAGGATACCATCATGTAAGAATCAAGGAAGAAGACATTCATAAGACAACCTTTAGGACCAGGTATGGGCATTATGAATTTTTAGTGGTGTCATTTGGACTGACCAATGCACCAGTTGTATTCATGTACTTAATGAATGGCATATTCAGGAATTATTTGGATAAGTTTGTCATAGTATTCCTGGATGACATATGTTAGCAACATTTCTTGTAAAGGGGGGGAAATGTGAAGAGGCAGGTAAAAACCCACTTACCCTAAGTTCGGGGCACAAATGCCCCTGTGGTTAAGCAGCGAGCAGATCTAAGTGGTGAGGATATACGCACCTAGATCTACGGTCGGGAGCAGATTCCAGAGCCCCCTCGCGATTCTACCTTTAAGTGGAGGGGGGGTCCAGAATTGGGCGCGCACCTCCCCAATGACCATGATCAGAGTGCCCATATCGACGGCTGAGGCTTCATTCCGGACCCCCCTTGCCTTTCTGGATTTAATCGGAGGGGGTTTAGAATGATGTGATATTAATGTGGGGCCCCCTTCCTGACGTGTCACCTTCTATACCGTCCTTCCCCCTTGTTAACGTGGCGACTCCTCCTTGTGTCTGCCCCCACTTCTTCCAAATCACTTACCGCCTCCCTCTTCCCCTGTCACCTGTCCCCTCACCCTCATGGTATGTGTCTCTCCCCCCCAGTCACCTCCACCTCAGCACCATTCACCATTCACGTGTACCCCTGCGCTCCATGTTGCTCCCGCTTGTGTCCTGTCCATACCCCGTGGCATTCCTCATCCGATGTCACAACTCCCATTTATTCGCCATCACCCCTGTCATACCCTCATCCATGTCTGCCATAGGGGTCCCCGCACGTCAGTCCAACGAAGCATCATCCAAAGGAGGACTCTTCAGCTGATCTAGGTGGCACCATTAGGAGACCGCCACGTCCCAGAAGACAGAGTTGACCAAGGTCGTCCCCAGTCCCAAGGAAGCAGTTATTGAGGCAGTTGGTGGTGGTTAGATATCATCTCCGCCATAAATGGAAAGTCCAGCGATGAATTAAAAGCATGTCGGTTCATCCACTAGACTGTCAGGAGTTCGATTGCGTCTATCATAGGTGCGCGATCGTTCAGAGACTGCATGTGAAAATTGTCAGTGGACATGCAGACGCAATGTTTTTAATACAGTGTCTCGGTTTCGCTGTTGTGTTTTTATTTGAGTATATGTAGGCAATTTTGCCATTTTTTTTCAATCCATCGATGGTAGAGCGAAGCTCCCGATTGTAAAGTTTTAGTAGACGTCTCTAGTTCTCTGGTTATGCATCTGTATGTAAGATTTCTTGTTTAATGACAGATAGTTTTCTTACCCCATCTAGTTTTCATCTCATACTGAGGGAGTTCATGATTGACTGATTCACATGAATTATTGCATTTATGTTATGATAAAGGATTTATTGTTGCATTGTTGTATTCTCCGGTTTTCTGCATTTGAATGTAAGAAGGTCTTGCGTTTAGATGTTTTCTCCTATAGTATGTTAGAAACCTGATGTTTATGACAGACCTTTACATTTCTCTCATGCAAGTCTTCCTCTTATTCACCCTTACTACAACTCATTGTCTGAAGTTTGACTAAGACCTCACTTGCCCATGCATACTTGGCCTAGTTTCGGAGTTAGAACAATATTTTTTTGAGTTAACTTCCATTCGATCACCTCTTTTATAAACAAATCGTGACATAAACTGATGGGTGTCGGGCTCTGCTCTTGCTGCAATCCAGGAGTGACTTCCATCGCCAACATTTATGGTGCCGTTGCCAGGGACGAAGTTGAAAATCTTCCTTGGGATTGAACTACATTGAGCTTCTGATTCTGAAGGTGCATCAGGTATCAGAGCCCTTGAAGATTTCTACCGTGCACCTGGCGACTCCATTGTGACGACTTCGCTGTGGTGAACCTATTGTGATTAGTTGTGGATTCCAACGGCAGACACATGTGGTCCCATCCTCAGTTGCCTCTAGCCATGCCTGAAGTGGATCTGGAGGTGATCATCAGAAAAGGGAAGGCCTCTCAAGGAGAAAGCTTCACCGCTAAACCAGGTAATTCGCCACCTCCTTCCGTAAAGACTCCATTTTATTATTCTTAGCTTCCTAGCAAAGAACCTGTTTCTAAGGTTTCCCGTTTTCTGAATTTCGGGAGTGTTCCTGCTGATTTTCCCCCTCCTGGTCTAGCATTATAAGGAGAAATCCTTGGCACTCCCCTCTCCCCTGAAGATGTACCTTGGCGCAGACCCTGGACCTCAGAAGATTTCACCACCCCTCCTTTTGTTACTATTACTACACAGAGAGGAGCGTCTGCCCATTCAGGTCCCTTAGCTCTCTCTTTGTATTCCCCATTGTTTCCCTTTCCTCCAGGAAGCTCATTTCTGGTATCCCCTATTCACACCCCTTCTCCTCCGAGTTCTTCTCCACTTAATATTCCCATGGCAGGAGTAAATCCCCCTATGACCAGAATGGAGGCTATTATAGCTGCTAGGTATGCTCCCCTTGTGTTACCTCAGCCTCTCAATGCCCTCCCAGCAGATGGTTACCTCAAGCAGCTGCCCAAGTTTGCAGGCGAGGGGGACATAACTGTAGAAGAACACCTAGAATCCTTTTACAGTTTTACAGATGATAATGTTATCATGCATGCAGACGTATGGATGAGGATTTTTGTCCATAGTCTTCAAGGTGAGGCTAGAAAATGGTTTAAGTCCTTGCCTCCTGGATCTATTGATGGGATCGAAGCTTTGGATAATGCCTTTTTGAGACAGTGGGGAGATAAAAAAGACTTCATGTATTACATGACAGAGTTTGGGTCTTTGAAGAGAAAAGAAGGAGAGTTTGTCTCTGACTTCTCCAAGAGATTCAATAAAATGTACAATAAAATCCCTGATGAGATAAAACCCTCCGAAGTCTCTGTAAAGATCACTTATGCTAGCGCCTTTGATCTTGATTTCTTCCTCATGTTGAAGGAAAGAAGAGCCACTACTCTGGCCCACATGCAGGATGCAGCCATGGAGGTAGAATCTAATATATTGGATGTTGACCGACTCAGGAACACTGTTGATAGAAACATATCTAGGAAGAGGCTTGAAGTAGCCCCATCCAGTTCCTCTCCCCTACCCCTTCAGACAGATGAGACAACTAGAGTGCTAAAATCACTTTCTGCCAGGATGGAAAGGTGGGAGTTAGAAGGGAAGCCCATGTACAGAAATCCCCAGAATGCTGATAGTAGAGGTTTCAGGAGACCTAATAACAATGTGCC
>ML792828.1:117701-148939 GCA_009831015.1 Picea engelmannii
TCCCTGGTTTCTCTAGCACCAACTAGAAGGAAGCACCAACTCCCTATGTTCAAGCACCCACTTGAACCTTTGAGGACACCAGTCCTCCCTAGCTCCACCCAACCACCCTGAAATATAAATCTTTGCTACTGAAACTTATTATAGTGATATGATGTTCAACAATGGCTTACCAGACTCATCAATGTTCTCCTACATTTTGTTGCTCTGTCTGCCTCATTGCCTTTCTGTACACATCACTTGCGCTGTCTGTTCTTCCACTTTTTATGCTCTGTGCGCCATGTCCATTCATTGCACAGTTCCTCTTCTTTGTTATTCAGCTGCTGCCCTCTCCTCCTTCTTCACACATGAATCACCTTTACCAACAAAAACCACAGCAAACTCCAATAGCGACAGCACATATTCTCTTCTCTGTACCGTGTATATATATCTTCTGTGCATCTTGTGCATGCAATATTCACCATTTCTCTGCATGCTCATACCGCACCAATCTCCTCCACCTCTCGAGTGCTCTGCGTGATCATCATCGTAACTCTTCAGCTTCTCTGGCCGTTTTCCCATGTGTTCAACATCACTGAATGTTATGTTGAGATTCCTTAGCCTCTCTGGTAGTTGAGACTCTTCATCTTCTCTATGACAGTCGAGCTCACCTTCTTTGTTTTAGTTATAGGCTTCCACGCTCATCCATCTGTCAATCCCTTCTAAGAATAGTCTTTCTTCACTTGGACGAAGCTTGGAGACTCTTCTTCTCCTCTGGCGATCACACGGGGGCCTCTTCGAATTCTCTAGCAGACGCCATCAATGGTTTCTGGTAGTTTCACTGTGTCGTGCATCGGTAGCCCTCCGATCAACACTTGATCTGATGGTTCAGATTACATCATGATTTCACATATCGTGATATCGGGATTCCTGATGTCAATAATCTTTGACATGTCCAACTCTCGATCCCTGAAACTCCGACAAGGACTGGAATCAACGGTCCAGATTCAACCTTAATCTGATGACTCAGATTACATCACGATTTCACATATCGCGATATCGGGATTCCTGATGTCAATAATCTTTGACATGTCCAACTCTCAATCCTCGAAACTCTGACAAGGACTGGAATCAACGGTCCAGATTCAACCTTAATCTGACGACTCGTATTACATTATGATTTCACATATCGCGATATCAGGATTCCTAATGTCAATAATCTTTGACATGTCCAACTCTCGATCCCCGAAACTCCGATAAGGACTGGAATCGACGGTCTAGATTTGATCTTGATTCAACAGCTGCGATTTAATTCGCGATTTTGCATATCGCGAAATCGGGATTCTTGTTGCATTGTTTCTTTGACATTTCCAACACGCGATCCTCAAAATTCCGACATGGTGTAAGTCTGCTGATGTCACATGTGTTAAATAACTGCCACGTTTCACCTTGATTCATAACTTATATGTGCTTGGCATGTTGAATCAGTCTGACACTTGTCATTACCTGGTTGTGCCACATGTTCCTAGCTGACGTGGTTTGCTGACATGAGTCCGATCGATGGTCTAGATCACATCTTGATCTGAAAGTTCAGATTCAGTCAGGATTTTGCATATCGCGAAATTGAGATTTATGTGGATGATATTACTTGTCATCTCCAACTCTCGATCCCCGAAAATCCGACAGGGAGTCGGGTCAACGGTCCACATAACCCTCTGAGATGGATGGTCCTCCTGCTTTCGGGATTTGTGAGCCCTCTACTCCTTGCACTTTTAAAGATCGTGCAGGTTTTCCTCGATCCAACGGTGGTTGGACCCTGCGCTCAGATATGACGCTTGAGATCTATCCTCCTCTTCAGTGCGCTCTTCTTTTCTTTATTCAGATCTGACGGCCCTCATGTTGTCGGGATTTGTGAGCCCTCTACTCCTTGCACTTTAAAGAACGTGTAGGTTCTCCTCGATCCAACGGTGGTCGGACCCTGCACTCAGATCTAACACCTGAGATCTATCCTCCATATCTGCGCACTCCTCTTGTCTACATTGAGATCTGACGGTCATCGGGAATTCAGGATGGTATCCAATGATCACCGACGCTTCTCCTCCAAGCTTACACATCCTTCTTACTCTGAAGAATTTCTCAGTGTCAAAGGCCTCGACCTTTGATCCGCCTGTGATCCTAAGTACGCTATCTCCCTTGAGATTTAGTCATGAGTTAACCTCATCCCTAGTGCACACCTACACACTGCATTCAACTCTGCGCTAATTCCTCCTGAGCTTACGTTGTTCCTGTTTTTCCATCGATGCACACTCTGATCCTGCCATATTCATTGTTGTACTTGCCATCAATGACAAGCATATGCTACCTGTTAAACATTTGCCAACAATTGCTTCATCATTTGCGATCGAATATGACTGGATGCAAGCATCATAGAGGAGATTTAATACAAATGGCATGTCATCAAGATTAAATTTACAACTTAGAACACGATGGATTCTTGTCAAAAATCCTTTTGAATATGAATCGCCATTGATTAGCAAAGTCTAAAATTATTCACATAATTGATTATAATCATAGATTTCAAAAGCATCTAAAAATTCATCTACAAACTGAAACCAAGCAAAAATGTGATATGCTAGAAAAGACTCAAACCAATGTTTAATCCGACTCCTGAAAGTAAAAGAAAACAATCTGCACAAAACCTTTAAATCAGAAATATCATGCTTGATGCATTTACACCAAAACTTGTTAATATGGTATTTTGCAGATACATTCCCCCCACCATCAAAGGTGAGTTTGGACAAGAGAGAGACTGTCTTGTTGGGAATATTAGGTAATGAGAAGTGGAAAGTATGTTCCAACACAATGATTTGGGGAGCCATGGGAAATTAATTAAATTTGAAACAAAGACTCCTATAAGGCCAGCTTGTCAGTCTGGCCATCCTTCTAGTGCCATTTGTTGACAGGCGAAATTGACCGTCTGTCAACTGGAAGAGCGAGTCCGGTTTGGGGTTGTCTAAATAACCCAATTCGTTTGGTATAACTCGTTCTGATGGGTTTAATGGCTCCATTGGCCAATCTAAAAGTCCTAGAAGAAACAAATAAAATAAATAAAAGAGATGAAATAACTAACTAATTACTAAACACTATATATATGTGTGTGTGTGTGTGTGTGTGTACATATGTTCTAATATAACTGTAGTAGTTGTATTTAAGCAGAGGATATACAAGTCTTGTTTATTTACATGTTTTACAAGCTGCAAGTTTTAATCAAAACTTACGAAAATCGATGTGAAAAATGATTGCTTCTAGGAAGCAGATAAAGAAAGCACATAAAAATATTTATTGTTTTTCTTTTATAAATTTAAATAATCTTGCAAAAAAAAATTAATGAAACATGAACATGTGGATAGTCAAAGTTGAACCATACATTCTAGTTTCAATGATATGTAAATGACAGAAAAATAAAAAGAAGCTATCATGTCGGTGAATTAGTGAAGTGTATCCAAGCATCTGCATGAGTGGTGAACATTTGACTGCCATGTCCAAGAGAGAAATCTGCAATGAACCTTATGATTGTTCTAAATAAATTCAGAACATGTATTGGCAGCTTAGGTTTTAATGACAGAAAAGGAAACAAAAACATAAACCCGTGATCGCATAATTATACATGATTACAGCAAGATAAATCTAGAAGCAAACTATTCATTTTATCATTCAATTTAAAACTCAAAGATAAATCTCATTATTTAAATCGAAGATATAATCACAACATTTGTATTTTGATGAAGCAAATGATAGATGGTATTTATAATATAAACCTCCTACACATCACAGATCATTTAATCTAAAGATATCAGACCTGCACATGTTACAAGATTAAAAAAGCATAAATAACAACATTATAAACAAAAGGCTAAAGGCAAAATGCATATATGTCGTTCTATTAAGTTTTTGGAATCACTTGTCCATTCTATAGTCCTAGAAGAAATTTTTTGGATAATAGACTTTAAAGATTGGAAAAATTAATACATAAATGATAATAATTAACCATGTATTGATAAAAAAGACTAAAGCTATTTAAATCAATGCATAATAAATTATTCAAAGAATATGAAGATATTATAATGAAAATAAAACCATTTTACTCACAAGACAAAAGTCATTAAGAAACCTGGAATTCCATATTCTTCTTTGAAAATACTCGTCCATTCTCCCAAAGATTCCAGCCATCCATTACTCCATTTGAAAAGAAATAAAAAGTTTACAAAAGAAATAATATACAAAAGAGAAAGGATTAAAATCCTCCTCTCCAATTCTTGGATCCCCCATGGCTCTGAACTTTCTCATATATTTATACAATGAATGAACAGTCTAGGCGTCACTATTAATTTTCGCCACCTGAAATTGGTCTCGTAAAAAGACATCACTATCTCTACAATCGTACATTGTTTTGGGCAAATATCTTCGCGGAAGGTAAATGGTTCCATTTTGGTTTTGGGTTTTCAACTGTTTCTTCAAATGCCTCACGGTTTGGCTGCAAGCATTTCTGCAAAATCGTCTGTCTGATCTTGATGCCTTTCCAAATTTTATCTATTGTTGCTCATAAAATTATTTGTAGCAATCCAATATTATTTTTGGATCAATCATCTTGAACGTATTTGAATAATAAAATCAAGCCATGATCAGATCCGTATCAAATATTTGATAATATAAACCTATGAAACAAAAAGAAACCTAAACTAATAACCTAAAAATTGTAAATAAAACAAAATCTAGAAAAATAAAAAAATGAATGTAAACTAACTATAAGTTATAAACAAACATTGTTTATAATTTGCTTTCAAATATGATCTTAAAATTCTAGAAGCTTCAAGTTAATGGAGAAGAGAAAAATATTAATTTTGTTTTTTTACAAAATGAAACAAATCATAAATAATTCTTTTTTTTTTAATTATTATTTTGAAATGAGATGCAAAATGAAAAAAGAATTTAATTAATTAATATCACCAAATGATTTTATGAAAATGAGAAACCAACCAAGATATTATTTGATGAAGTATTGAACCCATTATTCAAAATAGTCAAACTTGCTAATGAGCAAAAGAAAGAACACGTAATCATAATTTAAACGAAAGTAAATAGTTGATAAAAATTAACGTTTTTGTTTAAATTGAGATTTATGTGCTTGTTTCAAACTTTTGACATATACTCTTGTAATGAATGTCTCATACTATAGTGAATTTCTTAAGTTTGTCTCAAAGCAAACCAAGGTATGGAACTATTTGAAAAGGTTGATTCTATAGCTCATTATAATTATCAAGATTCTAATGGGGGCCCTTTAAATTTTGTAAAAATTTAGGGGGAGTTCTTGGGGCCCAACAATTTGTCGATGCACTTAGTAGAAGAGTGCATATCATGCGTGCTACTGTTGTCAGTATGCATTAGTCAGACTTGGAGAAGAATTTTAGATGGTCTTGTTACAGACCATCATTACCTACAGGTAAAGGAAAACTTACAGCAAGGAGATGTACAACAGAAAATAAAGGAGTATGAGATAAAGGAAGACGAACTACTCATGCATAAAAATAGAATCTATGTTCCTAGTTCTGGAGAACTGCGGAATTTGGTACTGAAATAAATGCATGATGTTCCTTATGCTGGACATCCCAGTTACCAAAAAAAAAATTCAACAGTAAGAAGCCAGTTCTTTTGGCCAGGAATGAAGAAGGATGTTGCTGATTACATCGCTCGATGTATGGAATGTCAGAAGGTGAAGGCTGAAAATAGGCACCCAGCGGGTTTGTTGTAGCCATTGCCAATCCCAGAGAAGAAATGAGAAGTGATCACCATGGATTTCATCACAGGATTACCTAGAACGAATAAGAAACATGATTCAATCATGGTGGTGATTGACAAATTAACAAAGGCTGTTCATTTTGTGCCTGTGAAGACAACGCATACAATGGCTAATATTGTGGAAATTTTCATGAAGGAAATTGCTAGGTTGCATGGGATACCTAGGACAATTGTCTCGGACAGAGATACAAAGTTTACCTCCAATTTCTGGAGGGGATGGTTTAAAATATTTGGCACAAATCTAAACTTTAGCACAACATATTATCCCCAGAAAGATGGGCAAATAGAGAGAGTCAATCGAATAATTGAAGACATGCTGAGAATGTATGTGATGGATAAGCCATCTAAGTGGGAAGATTACTTACAATTGGTTGAGTTTGCATATAATAATGGGTATCAAGATTCATTGAGAATGAGCCCATTTGAAGACTTTTACGGTAGGAAATGCGATACTCCAGTAACCTGGGACAACCCAGCAGATAGAGTGTTACTTGGGTTGGAGTTGCTCAAGGACATGGAAGAACAAGTGGTCAAGATCAAGCATAATTTAAAGGCAGCTCAGGATAGACATAAAGTTTATGCAGACAAGAATAGGGCAGCTAGATAATTTAAAGTAGGGGAGCATGTACTTTTGAAAGTGAAGCCCAAGAAAATCTCTTTGAAGTTGGGTAGTTGTACCAAGCTAGCAGCCAGATCTTGTGGTCCATTTGAAATATTGGACAGAATAGGGCTAGTTGCATACATGCTTACATTGCCTTCTTCCATGAATGTGCATAATGTATTTCATGTATCTTTACTAATTAAATATGTACATGATCCTAACCATGTTATTGATTGGCATCTGATTCAGGGAGAGACAGAGGGAAATTTTCAGGTTCAGCTAGTGCGGGTATTGGACAAAAAAGTCAAAATGCTTCGGAATCGAGTTACAGAGATGGTAAAAATTCAGTGGACCTTCTACGGTCCTGAAGATGCTACCTGGGAGCATGAATATGCCATGCGGGCAGAGTACCCTCAATTTTTTGAATAAATTTGATATTTTGATCTCTATTTTGTATATGCACTAAGGAAAATGCCAAAATAAGGCGGAGGGGATGTAACACCCCAGGTTTTGAACCCCCATTTTAAATAATGTATTGTTACAATGCTGAGAGGCCAGAGTTCCCAAACAATTATTAAAAGTCTAGTGTGCCCAAGACATGTAATGTTTTTTTATCATTATTAATAATAAATACATCGTCGGTTGCTAGAAGGACAAGGACTAGAGTTATAAGGGGCTATGATTCCACAAGAGAGGGGGATTGAGGGGATAAATTTTTATTCCTATGTTAATTACCCTTTTTGTATAAGGGAGGGGATCGGTTACGTGAGCTTCTTGGGGGGGAGGCCAGGAGGTTCTTGATTCTCCATGAAGTTACTTAAACCCGCCTCTGGTCTTGGGGGGGGGGGGTTGACTGATGGCTTGTTCGTTGATTTCCTGTGTGTTCCTTCATTTCCCTCACACACTTACATGCACACACTTACCCATTCATTGATCCATCCATCATTTGTGTCTTGGCTTGTGAAAGGGAATCGAACTGTTGAAGAATTAGCCATGGGATAGTTGGTTGTAATGGTCGTTGGTGCAATCCAGCTATGACCTGAGGCCTGCATGTCTAAGATGCATTGGCATGTGCCTCGTTTTTCTCACAACGACTAGTACTGCTAGTTCCAGCATTGATATTCTGGACCAGTTGTGTTGGAGGCCCTAGAAAAAGGAGAAGGACTGCGTGGCAGAGAAGGCTGGAGGTTCATTCTCTTGGGGTGGTATAGGATGGGTCGAAGAGAGCTGGGTACTTGGATTGTTGTGGGTTTTGGGAAACCTATGAGAGATTGATATCTGACTAGTTTGGGAACCCAAGTACACTCTAGAACCGTCCTTGTGGATTCAAGCCCTGGATCGAGGGTGGCACTATTGTTGAGATTTGGAGCAATGGTGTCTACGGTTGGGTGGAACGTCCTTGGTCTACAACCAATTGGCATCATCTTCCATAAAGATAAGTGCTCTCTGCTATGGTATCATTTACATGTATATGAATGTATTTTTGTTGTATATTTAATTATCGTTTAATTGAATCTTTAGACTATGCATGCTTGTTGACTATTGTTGTGCATGTCATTAAAGTCTTTTCTTTTATGCATCCTTAAATTTTAAAAATGTATTGTAAGAGAAAGAATTCCAAGGGAGGGCTTGAAGGTAGCATGCCCTGGCCTGTGGGTGGCTGGGGATGTTACATGTATTCCATAAGATATATGATGGTGTATTCCACCAGATGTATGTGGTGTATTCCATGAGATTTATGTGGTATATTCCATGAGACAAAAACAATTGTAATAAATTAAAGAAAAGAAAAGGACATGTTCCAAGATAATTAGGCATGGTTTCAAAAATCTGAGAATTAGATGTGGTTCCAAGAAATTGGACATGGTTCCAAGAAAAAATCAACTTTTTCCACATGGAAGAAGTGCCTTTTTGTTGGTTAGACGAAAACCTAGATATATTTAGCATACGAACTCGGATTTTGAATGTGAAAAATGTGTGATGAAGCTGAGACTAAGGGATACACAATAAAATATTAATCATTAAAAAAATTTCTTCTTCTGATATCATTTTTTTATTATTCCAAGAGAGGGAAAATAGAGGTGACAAATTTTTGGTCAACAAGGATCCAAATTCTATGAGTTATCCTGGTGGATCTCGGTGGCCATCCACCTTGTCCATTGAATCAACATTTCAAGAATATGGTTTTAATAAACCATGATATTCACCCTTTTTATGAGGAATGGAATGTAATTTTGTATTCATTTGTTAATTACAGACATCATGTAATGATTTTCTAGTGGTGTTATGTGCATGCTTACAACATAGCGTTAATGCACTAGATCCCATTAACATCCACAGTTAAGCGTGCTCGAGCTAAATTAGTACTAGGATGGGTGACCACCTGAGAAGTATTATTATTTTACATGCCTATGGAATTTTGTAAACTTAGGCTAAGTTATCCCACATACATCATGGGAATTGTTGTCCTCTCACTCTCTCATATATAATTGAGGTGAAGGAGGCCCTTTAAGCATGCAATGAAGTGTGATGTAAAGATTATTGCAAAGGAAGTGTAGACAACATATCTTTATTTTCAGAGATAAGCTACCCCATTTTTCCAGTTTATGCTCTACAGTGGTTTTCTATATTATTCATTAATAGAAGTTGGGTTTCACTATATTTTCATGTTCTCTGTTATATTTTTGTTTCATTTCGTTCTCAGCATAATATTGATTAGTGGTATCAGAGAATTCTACTCCTTGTCATTTCTCAGAGCAGGTCCCCGATGAGGTTAGGGTACAAATATTTGGGTCTCAAGCTAGTTTTGCTTGAGGACAACCTCTCTCACTATCCAAGAGACCTCCCATGGTGGAAGAAAAAATAGATGGCAGAGAAGGAGATCATTTGAAGATGTTGCTTGAGGAATCCCTCATGCAATAGAGGAATGAGATCATAGACAACTTTTCTCATATCCTTTGAAGGCTATCGTTGGTGATGGCCAAGACATATTCGATAAGAAACCATTTTAGAGTTGCAATACCCTTCAAGATACAAGTCAATTTTGATATCACCTTATTTGAAGGCCAGATAGTTGCAAATGCTATGAAAAATGGTTGAATCTACTAGAAGGTTATTACTTCGTCCAAACTTTCTCTAACAATAAAAAGATCACCTTCGCGGTCCTTAAGTCCCTTCCCCATGTTAAATCTTGGTGGGAAGGTTACTGGGAGAGGTACACTGCGGATGAATCTACACCATTCAGGAGAGAACCCACTTGGGAAACCTTTGTAGATGCCATAAAGGAGGAGTTCTACCCTGTCGGAAACTATGAAGACCAATAGATGAGATGAATGAATTTTTGTGAGAAAAGAGATCAGACGGTGTCAGAGTACATTAACATCTTTCATACCTTACGCTCAAAGTTGGGTATCAAAGACTTTGAGTGACACCTGGTTTTGAAGTATCGTAGTGGTATGCACAAGTACATCCAAATAGAGATGGATTTCTTGGACATCTCCTCATTAGGAGTTGCTTATCGATATGCATTCAAAATTGAGTAGAGATTCAAGCAGCAGAGTAAGTAGGAGTTCAAGTTTGAAAATATGCCACAACATAATCATGGAAAAGGAAACCCCAACTCACAGAATGAAGGATAGAGAAAGGAATGTAAACCTTAAGAGATCCATTCCAATATGCAGGAAAAGAAGGGTAAAGAAAAGTATAATAAAGACACTGAAAAGTGGTGTGATTTCTACAAAATCCACTGGCACAACATCGATGAATGTCGCTTGAAACAATCATTGGTGGATGACCTCAAAGAAAAAGAATCAAAACTTGACTTGGACTCTAATTCAAAGAACAATAAAGGGAAAAATATCATCGATGTAGAACCAACTTCTACCATCACAACCACACCCATACAACTAGAATAACTAGAGGAGCTTGAGGAGGGGGAGCACCTCTTCCACTCACAAATGTAGGTAACTGGGACCCCAGTGCATTTCATTGTTGACAACGGGAATTAGAAAAACCTAATACCAGTCAAGGATGTCAAGAGATTGAAGTCGCCAACAATGCCACACCCCCAACCATACACCATCGTATGGTTGAGCCGAGGACGAGATATCTTTGTCAGCCAACAATGTATCGTGTCCTATGGCATTAATCCCTTCAAGGATGACGTAGTGTGTGATGTTTCCCCACTTGAAGTTTGTGATGTTATTTTATGACAACCATATATGTGGAAACATCACACTATCTATGATTCTCGGCCCCACAGTTTCATTGTTACTCTTGGAGGTCAACTCTAAAGGGTACCAGAGGTAGCTCTAACTACATCCACTTCATTTATCTTAGAAAAACAATGTCGCATAGTAATCTCTCAGACCACAAAGTTTTTCCTCTTCACGATCTAGTCAGAAGGTGAGAAGAAGGTCACTGTGACCACTACAACCTCATCCAAAGATGTTTCTATCTAGAAGAAGAAAGTCAACAAGATTATAGAGGCACACAAAGAGAATTAGAGTCTCCCATATGTTCAAAAAAACTCTATTCGCGACGACCCTTTTCAGGTGTGCTTGGGGTTCCAACCATTATCCCCCAATATTGATATATCTCTTCTTGTTGCATATTCACCAACAGAGTCCTCCCACACTTATACCAAGGTAGATCATGCATCCATATCTATTGAATGGATCCAACACCTCCAATAGATTCATGACATCCTTTCATGGGAAAAGTACAAGTAGGAGATCTACATCAACAAGGAAACTTACTCACCAAGGTTTATATTCAACATAAGTTTCTCCATCTCTCGAGGGAACTTGACGCAATGGGGACAGTTTTTTCCTAAGGGGGGAGGAATGATCCAGGTGGATCTCGGTGGAAATCCACATTTTCCACTCAATCAACATTTCAAGCATATGGTTTTGATAAACCATGATATTCACCCTTTTTATGGGGAATGTAATGTAATTCCATCTTCATTTGTTAATTACAAACATCATGTAACGATTTCCTAGTGGTATTATGTACATGCTTACAACATAGTGTTAAAGAACCATATCTCATTAGAACTCTGAATTTAAGCATGCTCGAGATAGAGTAGTACTGGGATGGGTCACCACCCAGGAAGTATTAGTATTTTACATGCCTATGACATTTTATAAACTTAGACTAATTTATCCCACATGCATCATGGGAATTGTTCTCCTCTCACTCTCTCATATATAATTGAGGTGAAGGACGCCCTTTAAGCATGTAATGGTGTGATGTAAATATTTTTGCGAATGAAGAGTATCCAACATCTATTTATTTTCATCGATAAGCTACTCCATTCTGCCAATTTGTGTTCCATGGTGTTTTTATATCTTATTCATTAATAGAAGTTGGGTTTCATTGTATTTTTGTGTTCTATGCTATATTTTTGTTTTTGTCTCATTTCATTCTCATCATAATCCGGATCAATGAGACCTATTGCATTTGAAAGAGGAAAGTGAATAGTATTTATTGTATAAATTTTAGAATCAAGTATTAAATATTGGACATGTGGCATTCTGTACAAGTTCACTCTCCCGGAAAGGCCAAATATCAGCAAGGTTTGGGAAAGTTACCCTAACTTTCACTTGGCATATCCAATTTTAGTTAGACCTATAAAATTGTAGAGAAGATGTTTCTAACTACTACAGGACAAAATTTCATACTCAAAAGGGACAAAATTTAAGAAATACATCAAAAGGAAGGTCGTCCAAGAGGATAGACTCCAAAATAAGGGCTTAAAAGGCACGTAACTTACAATTGGCATAATTTTTTATTGGAAGATCCATTTTTGGTGATTCAAAATTTTTAATAAAGAGGAAAAAGAGGATAATTGTTGTTTCCTCACATGGCTCCAAATGATCCTCCAAAATTTACTTCACTAGCTAAACCTCCATAAATATCAATCGTAACTCAAGATGAAATCGACGAGATTTATCGCCATATGGAAAAGATGATCACTGAAAATAGGGAACAAATTGAACATAAGATGGATGAAATGGAAAAAAACATGGATAAGAAGATGAATGAGAATAAAGAATGATATGAAATGAAATATGGACGAAATGGAAAATAAGATAGATAAAAATATGGATGACATGAAAAATAAGATGGATGACATTACAAATAAGATGGATGAAAATAAAGAAGAAATATGAAAAATCCATGAAGAAATTAGAAAATGCCTTGTCTTCCATGATGTTTCATGTTGTAGATAGCATAATCACTAAAGGAGATATCAAAATGCAAGGAACTCAGGAAAATAAAGGTAATATTCAGGTTGAACATCATGTCAATAGTAAACAATTTTCTAGTGGATTTAACTCTAATAGTAGAGTTAATTATAGTGGGGGTCCTAAATTCAACTTTCCCAAGATTGAATTAAATAATATTGATGGAACAAAGGTATTTCCCTGGGTGAACCAAATAGAGAAATATTTTGAACTGCATAATTACGCTGAAGGCGTTCTTTTAAGGGGAAGTCCTCTTTCAAATTTTCGTCATCTGTCCACAATCAATTAAAAGATGCCACATGTTGATACATTTGAAACCATTGGCAGTTACATCACTCATAAATCTTACGATGGAGAGGGAATGCATGTCTGGTACATTGCAATGGAGTAAGTTCAGGCTCGTGGTATACACATCTAAGGGAATCTTCTCATAGAACACTCTCTTCAAAACTTGAGGTGAACTGTCTACTTTCTTCGGCTTTGGTAGCAACTGTAGACTGTTATAGCTACCTCTACTAATGGCGAGAAAAGGATTCAAACCCTCATCATCCCTTCACATATTAAAGGAAACTTTGAGCTTCAAGGTTCCATACTTCATGAAATGGGGCCAAAATTTGATGGTCTGCAAGTAAGATCTCGTGTTGGGAGCTTGGAAAACAAAATGATGCCTCATCTTCATGTCATCGACATTCTTGTTTGGCATGAAACCATCGGTGTTCTGCATGATTTATATTGATAGTACAATTATTATCTCATTGATGACTAGTGAAACATTCTCAAGTCAGAAATCGACAAACACCGTGTCTTTAATCTCCCTCACGACCTCTCGACAGAGACTCTATCGAAATTTATGATCACTAGCAAGTATTTTTATTATTATTATTATTAAATAAAATATGTATTTTTTACTTTGACATGTGTAGTCATATCTCTATGAATAGCCCATAATTGGCATGAGAGGGCGACCTAGAACGAAGGTTGGGGCTTGTGGGAGATATTGGCCATCTAATTTAAATCAAAATGACATGGGAAGGTGGAAGGTTGGACCACCGCTCGACAATCATTGGATATCTTTAATTCACGACCATGAAGGCATGTCATGACTTCATCTACTAAGAATGGGGCTGGAGAAGAAATGAGTGTAGTATAAAAGTTCTACCTTTTGGCTATTTTCTAGAAAAAAAAATTGTCTACTTTTTCCCAAATTCAGTGAGGAATGGTTGGATTTGCATATTTGAGTGGCTAAGTTTGTATAATTGGAGTGCCCCAAGGGTTTTTCAGCATGCTGAATCCATTTATGCATTCTAAAATGCAATTTAAACAACAAAAAACAATGATATTGTCCAAATTTACATTGTCGAATTCTAGGCAAAAAAAAACAAAAGGTAGAACGTTTAGCCAACACTGAAGAAATGGATGACAGAGAAATGCACGAAATATGGAGAGAAATACATGACAGATGGAGTGGTATAGGGATAATACAAAATGCCTCCTATGTCAAGTATAGGTGAGAAACCTACAAAACTGAATTTCAGCATAGAAGTGAATCAGGTTCATATATAATTAATTCCCAAGTTTTATTGAATTGTTTTCACAAGATGGATCCATCACTTGGTTTCCAAGTCTTGGTACTACTTTATCATACTTGGTGTTTCCCAGGGAAAATTTAAACTGAGTGTTCTTGATATGTGAATTCATTCACTACACAACATGCTCCACTCCAATGGTTTTGGGCATCTCATAAGTTTAAATGATAGAGAGAAAGGGTATTCCAAGTTTGCTTCTAGTCATGAATTCATGGATTGGCTTTTTTACATGTCCTGGTGTGTTCCAAACAAATACCAATGCACTTTCCCAATTGGATGACAGATCGAAGTGAAAAAATGATCCCATTTGGTCGATGATTATGTATCTCCGTCAAGAAGAGAAGAAGAGGCACTAGAGGGATGCACCAAAATAAGAGCTGAGATAGGTCTAGATGATGAAGATGTTGGATTTAGATAGAGAATAAGGATGGATGATGTATGGGAGGAGCATATGGAAATTTCTTGCTTGATATAGATAATAAGGATTGAACCATGCGACCCTTAAACTGTCTCAAATATCATTATCTTCAAATTGGTCCGCTATGTGTTGGTAAAAGAGGGATTTTTGATTGACTTTGCTATGATTAGGACATCATACTCACATGCCACCTAGATATGGTCATTTCGGTTAGGATTTTGGAAATCATATCAAATAATAAATGAGAAATAGATAGAGTAATCAATAGGAGAATGAATTATCATTTTATGGTTTCAGGAACGAAATTAGCATTTTATGGTTTTGAATAGGCATTGATGCAATACTTGAAACTCCTTCGCTCTTTAACATTGGTATTGGAATGGGATATGTGAAAACTAATTATTCCTATTTGGAATGGGATATGTGAAAATCAATTGATTGGTTACTCTCGGTTGTGGTATTATTCATGATTAGCATAGGAATATTAATAATTAAGTTTTGTAAGATTCATAATTAATTATAAATAAATAAAAAAGCATAGAGCTCAATCCCTCTACAGAAAGACAACCAGTGACTCACATAGATGGCCACTCACTCCACATCCCAATGTCTCTGATTTCAACCACTGGTAGCTTCATTATCATCACCCGCCATCGAATCCAAACTATTACTGCTCAATAGGAAATGGATTCAATTTTGATTATTAATCTTTACACAATTGGTTCAAACATTGGTGAGGCCTTTCTTAAGCATAATCATCAATGCAGTTTCCTTTGCTCATGTTGCACCTCCTCATCTTTTTTCTTTTTGAATGTTCCCTCCATATTTGTTTATAACTTGTCTTTCTACGCTAAGAAAAAGGTTTCCCTTTGAAACAACAAAAAAAAGAGAAAAGGTACAATTATAATGGTTGTGTCAAGTCTATATGAAATTTGGTAAACATCAATAAAGCATAGAGGAGATTGCAAAAATAAAAGGTAAAATCCTTCTTTGTGATTGTCATCACGAAAATATAGGCCTTCAATTTATTCCATGCCCTGGAGGATGTTCCATTCATTTCCATCCTTGTTTTCTCATGGCCATGAACTGAACTAGACTCATATGTGCCTTAGTAAAGAGATTTGTTTTATATGCTATAAAAAAAACATTCTACTTTCATTTTACAACATATATACCTTGTATTATCTTTGGCATTCCCTTCCCCGATTCAGGGGTATGCTATTATTATGGATGATAATAAAATGATTCACATATAAACCTTGAACTTTGAGATAAAACCATATCAATGGTATCAATGGGTAGTTAAAAGGAATCCCCCTCTTTATCATTATACTTGGGGTTTATTTACAAGAGACTTAGAAGCAAAATATGGGAAAGTGTGGGAACAAGAATAATTCATCCAATTGATCCAGGTGGATATCGGTGACCACCCACCTTTTCCAACTGGCTCAAAACAATTTTCTGGCAATTTTGGTAATTTACTATTTTTAGTAGTTTTTAACTTCCGGGGCCATTTTGAGGGCCTAAATGAAGGTTTTTCGGGATCTAAATTCCCAATGATTGCCAAAGGATATATTTACACCCCCTAAATGATTCTCCTCGATGATACCTTTCCAACGAGCTATATTGTTCCCCAAACGCAGATCGTATGCCAAAGTTACTCCCCCGAGAAGTTGATACAACAAACTACCCAAAATGAGGTCCACAAAATTGTTGGCTTTTCATCTTCCGGGGTTAGGGTTTTGGATTTTATTTATGATAAAAAGGCCTTTGTATCCTCATTGTGAAATCATCTTCTTGCGAATACAATTAGTTGCCACATCTCTTCTCAAAGATAAGCTGCCACCATTCTAGTGAGTCTTTCACTCTGTATTTTTGCAGTCTTTGTACATTTTTGCTCATTAATAAAAAATTGTGTATTATTGTATCTATGTGTTTATGGTTGCATCTCAGATAAATTTCTATTATATTATTGGATATCCGTGATATCTCTGTACATTTATTTATTATATCTCCACTCTCATTTCATGCTGAAAATAATTTGGAACAGTGGTATCAGAGCAGGCTGCTCTTGATCATTTTTTTTCAGTCCATGTCCTCGACAAGGTCCGAGCATAGAAAGTTGGGTCTCGAGCTTGTCTCTCTTGAATACATTCTCTCTCGCATGCCCAATAAACCCTCCATGGTAGAATAAAATAAAAAACAATGGAGCAAAAGATTATGTCAATCTGTTGCTTAAGAAAGCTCTCACGCGATAGAGGGACGGAATGATGGAGAATTTTTCCCACATCCTTCAACGCTCGTCGATAGCAACAGGAATATCTTCATCAAACAACCACTTTGGAAGCACCTCTCCTTTCAAGGTACAGGTCAATTTTGATATTCCCGTATTTGAAGGTTAGATATATGCGGATGCCCTAGACAAAAATCTTTTAGAAGGTTATTTCTCTATTCATAATTTTTTCGACAGGGAAAAGATCACCTTCGCACTCCTTAAATATATCCCCCATTTCAAACATTGGTGGGAAACTTATTGGGATAAAATTTCCACAGAGGAGTCTGGAATATATGGGGTCGAGCCCACTTGGGATTTTTTTGTGGATGCGATAAAGGAACAGTATTACCATGTTGGAAACTATGAGGACCAGTACATGAGATGGATCACACTGTGGAAAAAGAGGGGCCAAGAAGTTCTGAAGTTCACCAATACCTTCCATAACTTGCATACCAAGATGGGTATCAAAGACTCTGAATGGCATTTGGTTCTGAAATACCATGGGGCTCTACACAGATGCATCCAAGATGAAATGGATTTTCTGGACATCTCATCACTCGGTGTTGTTTCTCGATATGCTATTAAAATTGAGCAGAAATTTAAGCACTAGAACAAATGGGAGTTTGGGTCTGCAAATATGAAACAACCAAAGTATGATAAAGACGGCCCTAACAAACAGTCTCCTGAAAACTAGTCCAATCCATAGGAAAAGAAGGGTCACGGGAAGACAAAGAAGGACATTGGAAAATGGTGTGATTTCCACAAAATCCATTGGCATAACACCAAGGAATGTCGCTCAAAAAAATCATTGTTGTTTGAGATTAAACACAAGGAGCTAACCCCTGATTCTGAATCTCATTATGAAAATACTGGTAAAAGGCATATCATCGATGCAGACCCCACTGTATTGTCGCTACTGCAACAATTCAACGAGAAGAACCAATAGAACTTGAAGAGGGGGAGCACATTTTTCATTCATGGATGTGGGTGAAGGGGACCCCACTACATTTTATTGTTGATAGTGGAAGCCATAAGAACCTCATGTCATCATAGGTTGTCAAACAGTTGGGATTGTTGACAACACCACACCCGCAGTGATACAACATTGGGTCGCTTTTCCAAGGACGAGATATTTGTGTCAACCAACAGTGTCGATTGTCATACAGAATCCAACCCTTCAAGGATGAGGTATTATGTGATGTTTCCCCACTGGATGTCTATGATGTTTTCTTGGGCCAACCATATATGTGGAAGCGCCATGCTGTGTATGAGTCTCGACCCCGCAGTGTCACTTTTTTTCTGGGGGGTCATCCCTACAAAATACTAGAGGTAGTTCTGACTACTGTTCCACCTAAACAATGTCGCAAGGTAGTATCAAATACTAAAAAATTAATCTTCTTCACAATCTGTTCAAAAGGTGAACAAAAATATACTGCAACCACTACAGCCTCAACCTAAGCACCTTCTATCCAACAGAAGCAGATCGAAAAGATTGCAGCAAAGTATAAAGATTCCTTCTACACACAGGCATCTCATGTAGCCAGACTGGATAAAAATATCCAACCCTTGCAGCCACATGTTCGTGACAACCTTCAATAAGCTAAGAAACACAACTTCTCCAGCAAGGAAAGAAGCTCACCAAGATTCAGATTCAACAAGCGTTTTTCCCTTTCCCTCGGGAACTCAACGCAATGGATACCATTTCTTCCTAAGGAGGGAGGATTGATCCAAGTGGATATCGGTGGCCACCCACCTTTTCCAATTGGCTCAAAACATTTTTCTGGCAATTTTGGTAATTTACTATTTTTAGAAGTTTTTAACTTATGGGGCCATTTTGAGGGCCTAAATGAAGGTTTTTTGGTATCGAGCTTCTCAATGATAGTTGAAGGATCTTATTGATCCTCCTAAATGAATATCCTTGACAATACCTTTCCAACGAGATATCATGCACCCCAAATAGAGATCGTATTCCAAAGTTAAGCCCCCGGGAAGTTGATACACCAAACTACCCAAAACGGGGTCCACAAAACTGTTGGCTTTTCATCTTTCGAGGTTAGGGTTTTCAATTTTATTTATGATAAAAATGCCTTTGGAGACTCATTTTGAAATCATATTCTTTCAAATGTGAGTAGTCATCACATATCTTCTCAGATATAAGCTGCCACCATTCTAGCGGGTCTTTCACTCTGTATTTTTACAGTCTTTGTACATTTTCGCTCATTAATAGAAAATTGTGTATTATTGTATCTCTGTGTTTATGGTTGCATCTCTGATACATTTATGTTATATTATTGGATATCCGTGATATCTCTGTACATTTCTTTATTATATCTCCGCTCTCATTTCGTGCCGAAAATAATCTGGATCAGTGGTATCAGAGCATGTTGCTCTTGATCATTTTTTTTTTCAGTGCATGTCCCCAACGAGGTCTAAGTATAGAAAGTTGGGTCTTGATCTTGTATCTCTTGAAGAAAATATCTCTCACACGCCAAATAAACCCTCCATGGAGGAATAAAACAAAAATGACAGAGCAGACGATTCTATCAATCTGTTGCTTGATAAATCTCTCAAGCGACAGAGGGACGAAATGATGGAGAATTTTTCCCACATCCTTCAATGCCTACCGATAGCAACAGGCGCATATTCATCAAACAGACACTTTGGAAGCACCTATTCTTTCAAGGTACAGGTTAATTTTGATATTCCCGTATTTTAAGGTAAGATATATGCGTATTCCCTAGACAAATGGTTAAATCTGTTAGAAGGTTATTTCTCTATTCATAATTTTTCTGACATGGAAAAGATCACCTTTGCACTCCCTAAATCTCTCCCCCGTGTCAAACATTGGTGGGAAACTTACTGGGAGCAAAGTTCCACAGAGGAGTCTGGAATATATGGGGTCGAGCCCACTTGGGATTTTTTTGTGGATGCGGTAAAGGAACGATATTACCCTATTGGAAACTATGAGGACTAGTACATGAGATGGATCACACTATGACAAGAGAGGGGCCAAGCAGTTCTGGATTTCACCAATACCTTCCATACCTTGCACACCAAGGTAGGTATCAAAGACTCTGAATGACATTTGGTTCTGAAATACCGCGGGGCTCTACATAGATACATCCGAACTGAAATGGATTTTCTGGACATCTCATCACTCGGTGTTGCTTATCGATATGTTGTTAAAATCGAGTAGAAATTTAAACACCAGAACAAACAAGAGTTTGGGTTTGTAAATATGCAACAACCAAAGTATGATAAAGACGACTCTAAAAAACAGTCTCCCGAAAACCAGTCCAAGCCACAGGAAAACAAGGGTCACGGGAAGACAAAGAAGGACATCAGAAAATGGTGCGATTTCCACAAAATCCCCTGGCACAACACCGAGGAATGTCGCTCAAAATAGTCATTGGTGGCCAAGATCAAATACGAGTTGAACCCTGATTTAGAATCTGATTCCGAAAATACTAGTAAAAGACAGATCATCGACGCAGAACCCACTGCTATTGTCACGACTCCAACAATTAAACCAGAAGAACCAACAGATCTTGAAGAGAGGGAGTGTCTTTTTCATTCATAGATGTGGGTGAAGGGGACCCCGCTTCATTTTATTGTTGATAGCAGAAGCCAAAATAACCTCATCTCAGCAGAGGTCATCAAACAGTTGGGATTGTCAAAAACACCACACACACAACCATACAACATCGGCTAGCTTCGCCAGGGAAGAGATCACCGTGTCAGCGAATAGTGTCGATTGTCATACGAAATTCAACCCTTCAAGGATGAGGTATTATGTGATTTTTCCCAACTAGATGTTTGCGATCTTCTCTTGGGCCAACCATATATGTGGAAGCACCATGTTGTGTATGAGTCTCGACCCCGCAGTGTCATTGTTTCTCTGGGGGGTCATATCTACATAATACTAGAGGTAGCTCTGAATATTGTTCCACCTAAAAGTGCCACAAGGTAGTATCTCATACTACAAAATTCATCTTCTTCACAATATGTTCAAAAGGTGAACAGAAGGATACTGCAACCACTACAACCTCGGCCCAAGCACCTTTTATCCAACAGAAGTAGGTCGACAAGATTGCATCAAAGTGTAAATATTGCTTCTACACACATGCAATTCATGTAGCCATACTGGTTAAAAAGGTTCAACCCTTCCAGCCACATGTTTGTGACAACCTTCAACAAGCTAAGCAACACAATTTCTCCAACAAGGAAAGCAACTCACCAAGATTCAGATTCAACAAACGCTTTTCCCTCTCCCCCGGGAACTCAACGCAATGGAGAGACAATTTATTCCTAAGGAGAGAGGATTTATCTAGGTGGATATCGGTGGCCACCCACCTTTTCCAACTGGCTCAAAACAATTTTCTAGTAATTTTGGTAATTTACTATTTTTAGTAGTTTTTAACTTCCAGGGCCATTTTGAGGGCCTAAATGAAGGTTTTTTGGGATATAGCTTCTCAATTATAGTCAAAGGCTCTTATTGAGCCCCCTAAATGAATCTCCTCGACGATACCTTTTGTAACATGCTATTGTGCACCCCAAATGGAGATCGTATGCCAAAGTTATGCCCCGGGGAAGTTGATACACCAAACTACCCAAAACGAGGTCCACAAAATTGTTCGCTTTTCATCTTCCGGGGTTAGGGTTTTGGATTTTCTTTATGATAAAAAGGCCTTTTGAGCCTCATTGTGAAATCATATTCTTGTGAATGTGATTAGCCTTCACATATCTTCTCAGAGATAAGCTTCCACCATTCTAGTGAGTCTTTCACTTTGTATTTTTACAGTATTTGTACATTTTCGCTCATTAATAGAAAATTGTGTATTACTGTATCTCTGTGTTTATAGTTTCATCTCTGACAGATTTATGTTATAATATTGGATATCCGTGATATCTCTGTACATTTATTTATTATATCTCCGCTCTCATTTCGTGCTGAAAATAATAGGTATCACCAATTGACAAGAATCAAGCACTTAGGTGATATTCAAGATTATAATTCAGAATTTCAGGTATTGGCCACAAGGGTGGATGACATGAGTGATGAACAATTGTTGGAAGATTACATGGGTGGATTAAAACAAGACATCAAACATGATCTTTTTTTAAGACATACTACAAATATTATGGAAGCTATGCAATATTACCATCATATTCAAGACAAAAATAAGACTACACACAAGTCTAGCAGGAGCATACATAGCAAGTAGATATCATTTTGGGGGTTATAAGGCAAGCATACCCCAACCAACAAGGTTGAAACCTCAACAAATGGATGAAAGAATAGAAAAAGGACTATGTTTAAATTATGATAGCAAGTACAATAAGGGGCATAAATATAGTGAGAAGAAAAGTATTCTACATAGACAATGAAGAGGAAGAAGATCAATAATTGGAACCATCACAAGATCTAGAGCTAGACTAAACTAATCCAACAATACCTTGTCATGTATTGGTCAGCATCAGTACTCCACAAACCCTCAAGATAGAAGGATATATCAAAAATAAAAAGGTAACACTGTTGATTGATTCTGGTAGTACCCATAACTTCATCAATTACAAATTAGCAAAATATCTAAATTGCTTTGTATAGCGAGTGGCAATTTTCAATTACTTCCTAATTAATTTAGTAAGTAATTGGAGATTTGTGCATTTAATTATCAATCTAAGGTCATATCTTACTTACAAACTATCATGCACCATATATTCAAGTATAGTGTTGAAATTGCCACAGAGTTGTAGTACTTTTGATAGGATATCACAAAGCAATATTTCAAGATACTTAACTAAGTCATCGATCTATACTACTTCTTAAATTCATATTTTTTAGGGAAATAAATGTCATGCTTGAAAGAAAGTACATCACATTATTCACAAAATTTTTCTTAGAGTTGCAACAATGGGGGTTGCATTTGGAATTGTAGTAATTGTATCGTGCTCAGAGTTTCATCACTTGTAAAGGAGTTGCAGCTCCTACAGGGAGTTGCAACCACTCTGATTGCTCCTGTATAGCAATGTTAGTGCAAGAAGGTAACAATTTCCTTAAGAAATACATAAGAATGGCATAAAAATGGCATATGGAGAATATTCATACCTAGGTAAGAAGTAAGACAAACTGGATGAGAAAGATATCAAGAGAGGGTTAACAGTGAAAAAATGGTAAAGTAAAAGGTACTTAATGGATGTTGAAAACATGTCAATTTAGGCACCTGTCATCCAACACTAGAGTTTCAAATAATGATTGCATATGGAGGTACCATAAATTGTTCTAGGAAGTGCCATAGTATTAAGCTCAATATGGAGGAGTATTTATTAGGTAGTCCCATGATTTCTATTAAAATGGGTGGTGTTGATGTTGTATTAGGGGTCCAATGGTTACAATCATTGGGAACAGTGGCCCTTAATTTTGAAGATCTTTTCATGATATTTTCCTTAGAAAGCAAGGAAATTGAGCTTAGAGGTATCCAAAGGAAACCCTCTAAAGTGATAAGCTCTAATAGTATGACAAAATCACTCAAAAAGGGAAACCATGGTGTAATTGCACAATTGTGCTCACTAGATGTTCAAAAATCTATAGCCTCTACTCCAATGGATTTCCAAAAAGTTATCAACAATCATTCCAAGGTATTTGGAGAGATTCCTAAGGGTCTTACACCTACTCAATATCATGCCCATGTTATTCATCTATGACCAGGAAGTGTACATCCAATCTTCCATGTTTCTTTCTTAAAGAATATAATCAGTGAAAAGATCCCAGTGCAAACTATTTTATAAAAGATTAATGGAGAAGGGAACATCATACTAGAACCATAAACAATCCTTGAAATAGGAATTAAGAAGATACGAAATCGAGCAATTACTAAGAGCCCCTTTAAATGGAAGAACCTACCAGTGGAAGAGGTGACATGGGAAGATGATTTCTTCATGTAGACACAACCGTGGTTGTCAAGTGTTGAGGACAACACTTGTTTGAAGGGAAGGGGCATGTTAATACCTAGACAAAGCCCCATGTTATGTATAAAACCCCTTATTAAGCCCTAGATATTGAATTATTACATTTTTAGTGTTATATTTGTACGTCGGCTAGAACACTTCATTACACCCTTTCATTATAATTGTACCCTTTGTCTCTTATAAATATAACAAGGAGACTTAGTCTTAGGATCATATTATGACATCTCATATTGTATTTTGAATTGGATATATTGTAAACAGAGGTTTCTCCCTCGAAGTGGACTACAATTCATTTACTTTTTATCATTGTTAAGGCGTTGGATCATAACAGTATCTTGTCCTAGAGTACATCGTGTCAATTACCAATTCCTGCACCTCCTCCAATATTTCCTTGTCAGATGTTGCCAGTATTTGTGCCCGAATAACTTCCTTGACCTCCTTTACTTCCTTGTTTGTTTCTTCTTAGTATTGCTCCTAGAAATGATGTCCTTCTTCCCATGCCTCATGAGCCACTCTAGTGGGTACTACAAGACCTTGGGAGGATGAGGCCATGTCATTCCTCCATGATCCTTGTATGTTCTCCCTTCCCTTCTTGTTATATCCCTTGACCATCCTGGAAATAACAACCGCACACAGATAGTTGATGATATTTTTCCAAATCCTTCCCCAATAGTAATTCCCTATCTAGTACGACACCGAGCCAAAGCCCTAGTCTGTGGACTAGTTTCAGAAATCTCCCCTCCTTTAGAGAGTCATCCCCTTAAGCTCAACACAAAATTTGATGCATTGAGATTCAGAACCCTCCAAATCTTGTAATTTCTACAGGTGCATAGGAAAATGTGAAGATGATGAACCCACACTTGGCTATCCCCTACAATCCATCTCTCCCTATTCTGCGATGACCATCCCTCTAGGATATCTTCAGATTGAAAGCTCCATGCCCTAGGCCAAGATAATAGAGGAAAAAACATTATGTTTCTTAGACCCTTCATCATTGCTAGATGTAATTTTCTTTTATCATTTAGAATGGATTTCTGCTCGTTGTAGTCTCACTCAACCTAGGTGGAACTCTAAAAAAATCACAACTTATGCACATATGGATATGTAAAATAACAATTTTGATTATTTTAAAGATATTTATATTTACATTGTAATAATATTGCTATGTAAGTATGATATCTATAGCATTTCTATTCATCTGTAAATTTACTCTCTCTTTTTATCTCTCTATATAACACTTTTTCTATTATGTGTATATGATATCTCTCGTTGTTGGTTATTCGGTAACAAGATGTTGTTTGAAAGATCGACCACTTTACCTTCTACTTGTGCAACCCAGGGTATGAGTATACTCAATTTCTATCCACAAGAGAAAGTTGGCAAGCCCGTCTGAGAGGTTGTAGAGGAATCAATGGAGAGGAGCATGCCCTAGGCCTATTTCGATGGAGCAACACAAGGGACATTGGGCACATGTGGCACAGGGGTCGTTTTTCACTTAAAGGAAGGTTGGTGTATCAAGTTCAAAGTTGGAATAGGTGAAGGCTCCAACAACTATGTGGAGGTAATGTCTCTGAAATTACTCCTTCTCCTAGCTATCAAGAAAGGAATTGATACTCTTCAATTGTTTGGAGATTCGTGAAACATCATACTATGGGTAAAAAATGAGTATCAATTTCATAATGTTCTTTTTCTTTCTCTTTTGGAGGAGGTCTGGAGGATCACTACACACTTCAAAAATATTTCTCTTAGACATATTTATAGGGAACGCAATATTGTAGCAGATGGCCTTTCAAAGGAAGGCCTTCAACTCCAATTTGGGCTCTGGAATTTCACAGAAGAAAAGGAGGGATGGAGCTATTAATATTTTCATCCTCCTTTCCACGAAGCGGGTCGATAACCTCTCGGTTTCTCCTAATGATTAACCTCCCTGTTACAATTTGACCACCTATGTTTCTTCTTCTATAGGATGATGCCTTTAATGTGGGCTCCATCAATCTAGTGATCCTTTACTATCAATTTCAGGATGGTATCATAGAACATATACTTATATATGGGATCACTAGATGTATGAACAATACTTCTTCAGTAGGATTTTCAGCATATACATGCTCTCTCTAAACTTTGTATAGAAACGAGAGTGACACTGACTTACCTGGAAAACTTAATCTTTTTGTTTTTGGTGAAAGACTATGCCTCTACAAAGACAATAGTGCATGTCATCATGGCATTGAAGAATGTAATTTTATTTTTATGAATAAAATTATGTTTTTTTCCGAGTATATATATATATATATATATATATATATATATAGTGGAACTAATGGTTAAGAACATGTCTTTCCTCCTAAGAGGTCACAAGTTCAAATCCAAAGGGGGGTAGGGTATGTATACCTTCATAGACTTTACCAGTAAAATTGTACCAATTTGGTGTCTGGCAATGGCTATTCTCAATGCAATTATATATACACACGTTATCCACATACACTTACATTAACCACCACCATTATCAATTTTTTAAATATTTAAACTAAAATTAAAAATTTTAAAATAATCAACTATAATAAATTGTTTTCCTTTTAAATATTTAATTTAAAATATAATTAAAAAAAAGAGAGTTTTACAACTCATTCAAGCATGATCCATTCAATGCCTAAAGTGTCCGTGAGGATTATAATATGTCAAATTTTTAAACATTTAAACTAAAATTAAAATTTTTAAAATAATCAACTATAATAACTTTTGTCTTCTTTTAAATATTTAATTTAAAATATAATTAAAAAAGAGAGTTTTACAACTCATTCAAGCATGATACATTCAATGCCTAAAGAGTCCATGAGGATTATAATATGTTAAAGTCAATGTAAGGATGAATAAAAAAATTCAGCATATCTATGTATTTTAGTGTAAGTCATTTGACATGGACCATTTTTCGTGTTAATTATTTGAGATGGGGCCGTGTTTTTGGTAAGGTGAAAACACAAATTTATAATATTAATATAGAGAATTTATTAAATGTGTTTTTTTAAATAGATATTATTTAGAGTTACATCATATAATTTAATAATATCATGAGTTAGATGTAGTTGGACTTATATAATTATAATTATATCTAATTTAATTTTAAATCATTTTAATATATTTATACAATGAAAGAATATTATTTATTAAAAAGAACTTAAACACATCAATACATATACTACATATACTAATTTATAAAAATATTTATACTAGCACAGCTACATAATTGTGGCTGATCAACGCCGAAAGGTTGATAAGATGAAAAGAATCCTTAAAAAATATATATTAAATTTTATTATCGATTAACAAATAAACGGTTGAGCTTCATTTATCTGGTGTTAATATTTTAATTTTTGTTAATTACTTAGGTGGCAATCAATTAGCTATCAAAGTAATTTTTAAATATGATTAGGTAAATGTAAAAAAGTAAACACATAAACCAATGTCTTTATAATAGCTAGAAAGTTAATGATTGAAATCACAGCCATTTATTTTGTGTGACTACCAGCCATATTTAATCATGTCCATAGAAAACTTATTAAACACTAAACCCTTATTAAATCTGCCCATTATCAATAGGTATACGCCTTTCAGCATAATTATTTTATATTATTATAAATTAACTACATACTAATCAAATCGTTAAAAGAAAAGTCTCCATAGTTCTAAAAATATCTTTATATAAACTTTAAAATCTTCTTCTATAAATTAAATTTTATTTAATTAAATTTATATTTAAAAAAATTATTTAATTAAATTTTATTTTAAAAAATTATTATAACTTTTGTTTATAGAATATTTGATTAAATAAAAATAAAAATATTATTATTATTATAATATATATATATATATATATATATATATATATATATATATATATATATATAATGATAATCGTCATATATATTATTATGTAATTTTTAAATGATAAATTATAAATTGGAAAAATTCAAATTTATAAAATGTTTAGCCTTTTTCATAGATATTTTTTAATAAAACACAAAATAATGCATATGTATTTTATGTTTATTTAAATTATAACAATATAGATATAATAAACTCATACGCATGTTTATCCAAAAAAACATTTATTGAATAGAAAAAATTATATTTATGTTGTTTTAATTGTATTATAAATATTCTAAAGTTATTAATAAGTAATTATTCTTTGTTGTAAGTGTAAAATTTATCTCTCATATATAGATAAATAGATGAGAATATGGTGCCCAAAGTTTAGTACTCAAGTCATCTTCCCTAATTTCAAAGTAATAGTGATTAGAAGATGCTTATTATTGACAAAGTGTTAGAGGTTAGAGGATGAACATTATTTACTCATAAAGTGTTGGAGGTTAGAAGATGCCAACAAATTGTTTGATGAAATGTTTGTAAGATGAGACATGCAAATCCTCATGAAAAATATTTTCAAGACCGATATTACCTATAGATGGAGAGCTTAAACATCATTGTTAATGTGAAGGCTAAGATATAGGAAAAGGAGGGACTCACTTCTAACCATAAGAGGTTGATGTTTGTAGATAAGTGGTGATCCACCTTCATTGATCAAGGATCGTATATACACACACATCCTTAGTCTTTTTCCTTTTCTTTTGTTTTCTCTTTGAATTTCCATAGTTATTTTTTTTTTCAAATGTGGTTGCGGGTCACATTACGATCGAATTTTCTAGTATGGACACCTGCAAACCCATGTACTTATACTTAGTATTTTTCCCTCTTTCAAATTTTCCAACACTTAGTCATTTTTTGAGTGATGTGGGAGTACAATATGTCCTAGACTCGCATGTCCCTTAGGTCCACATACCCGCAATCGTGCTACCCTCAATTTTCACCTCTACTTTTGCGTCCTCCAAAATGTGTTGTTTACCTTTTCATACTTAGTTGTTTTTTTGAAATGTGGATGCGAGACAACTACCTATTTCACTTACCCCTTCTTGTGTCCTGCATGCCCACAAACCCACAGTCTTGTGTTCTACAAAATGACTCTCTTACTTTCGCGATCCACAAAATAACCCTTTCCCATACTTAGCTAATTCTCTAATTGTGGATGCAGGAGTAAGTACATTTCACATTTTCCCACTCCCCGTGTCTTGTGTCCCACGTGCCCACAGACCCACAACCATGCATTCTACATAATGCACTTTCCATGCAATATGAGAATTAGACATGGTTCTAAGAAAAAATCAACCTTGTTCCACATGGAAGAAGCGCCTTTTTGTCGGTTAGACGAAAACTTGGATATCTTGAGCATACAAACTTGGATTTTGAATCCAAAAAATGTGTGACAAATCTGAGACTAAGGGATACGCAATGAAATCTTAATCATTCAATTTTTTTCTTCTTCTGATATCATTTTTTTAATTATTCCAAGAATGGGAAAATAAAGGAGACCAATTTTTGGTCAACAACTGGCTCCAACTGCAGGACAATGACTTCCTATGGGTTGTTGAGAGCATCAGAATTTGAGACCAACTACATTTTCCTTTGGTCTATGAAGTCATATTAGAAGTAAATTCTTGTAATTATTCCTCCTCCATGGATTTATCTTCAAATATTATTCCCATATAGCAACTGTCTTATTATGCAAAACTTGAATGAAGAAACAAACTATATACAGAAAAGATCTACCTACCCTACCTTACTTAAAGGAAAGGGACACTCTTAGGTGTAGACAGATTTAAAATGGAGCCATTCATGTATCCATCTGATCTATGGAATGAACTCCATAAATATAGAACATATTGGGGCTTGTATTAATGAGTCAGGGGCACTCTCAATATGTACTGAGGAAAAACTAAGCAATATATGCTTGACATCTGATTGCATTGCTTGGCCAACAATGTTTTGGAACCATGTTTCAATATAATCAATTCTTGGTTGCTCAATAATGTTGCTATCTTTGATTGGATGAGGAGTCTCCAATATGAGAATACTTTCATCTTTCTCCTTATCACTGACCACATCCGAGATTTTTTTTTCATCAACAATGTCTTGAAAAGATTCGTCCTTCATGGAATGAGAATCTTTCCCATCTTTGTTCTCAATATTAATTTATTCCAACAATTCTTCTTGTTGTGAATGTTCTTGTGGATTTTCATCATTGGTTGCAAGGTTGAAATCTTCTTGTGATTTTAGTTGAGGCTCTTCAATTTCATTCTCAAATTTGTTGCTTGAAATATATTCAAATGGAGTATATGAAAGGATAAAATCTTCATTATATTATGTCCATATGGGAGAGGGTGTTTGGGAAAATTCTTCAACAAATAAATTTTCTAACACGTCCCAACCGGTAATGGTCCCAGGCAATAATGAACAGTACCATTCAAGAGCGTCCCCTCACAGAGTTTGTAATAATAATCGACATGTAACATTGTCTTCAGTGAGATTGAAAACATCACATGTATTGTTGAATCTAAACAAGTGTTTCTATGCATCTTTTGAAGTATTTCCAAAGAATGTGGAAAAAATTTCAATAGGAATATCAGGCATCCAGAAATCAACTTTTGGCACATTTAAAGGGGTTCTATGAAATCGCCTCTTTCCTTGGATAACTCTTCCTTTTGCTGCATATTTCAAAGTCGTCGATGGGCTTGGTGGAAAAGGTAAAGTACCATCATAAAATGAAAGAAACTACTCAAAGGAGTCATAATATAATTCTTTGTTGAAATAATGTAACTGCGAAGAGCATTCTTATTATTATTGGATTAAATTCCCATTGCGGATTAATATTGTCATTATTATTGTTATTGTTATTGGATTAATCCCCATTGTGGATTAATCATGTCGGTAATTGTATAAGGACCAAATCCCCTTTTGTGGATTGGTCATCGGACAATTACAAAGGGTAGAATAAGAAGTCGGCCCCAACAGTTATTATGGAAGACCCGGAATTAATTAAAGGTGGGTTTACCCACCCAGAGTGAGAGGTCGACCCTGCCAGTTGTGACCTTTCACATGTGCCAGTATTGTATAAATAAGAGGCTAGCGCCTCACTTCAAACACACAACTCACTTGCTCATTTCTCTTATGAGGCAAGCTGCAATTACTAGAGAGAGGAGAAGAAGGGTGGTGCATCTCTTGGGGAGGACTTTCTGTATTGGTTTGAGTTATCTCTTGAACATTGTATAAGCTATTTATGATAAAGAAGTTTTTGTTGGGTTTCCTTCCCCTAGAGGGTTTCCCAGGATAAATGTTGTGTCTCTTGTGAATGTGTATTTCTCAGTGATCTTGTTCTTATTATGCTCTTATCTATTGAAATGAAAAGAACTATAAT
>ML792828.1:160172-175514 GCA_009831015.1 Picea engelmannii
GATGCTCCTGCATCACATATCAACACTAGCATAGCCTTGTGCATGACCAATATAAGAAGAATGTATTATTGAACCCAGAAAACATCAACATACCTGGGTCATTCACCACTAGCAAAGCCCTGTGAGTGAATGATTCATTCTCCCTTGGTCATGTCAGCACTAGCATAGCCCCGTGCATGAACAATATGGGAGAACGTCTGCCCAATTCCATCAACACACATGGGCCATTCACCACTAACAGAGCCTGGTGAGTGAATGAATCATTCTCCCTTGGTCATATCAACACTAGCATAGCCTCGTGCATGACCAATCTGGGAGAATGTCTTCCTGATTTTGAAACATCAATGCTCATCACTAGCCAAATCAACATGGATAATATTGTGTATCATCCTCCTCAACCAAATCAACATGGCCACTCTAGGAGGATATCTATAATCTCCTCATATTTGGATAAGTACTGGAGCTTCACTACTCCCTTTTGTACCATGTATCAAATGAATTCTTGCAAGAAGCTTCTGAAGTTGAACCACTTCACAACTTGTGACACTGGCTGTGACATACTTTGTCTCTATTGTATTGAGTGTTATAGAATCTTGCTTCCAGCTTATCCCATAAATCGTAACCTATTCCAAGTTGAAGCATCACCTTGAGGTGCTCAATCTGTCTATTGCGCTCCTTATCAATCAGAATCTATATATCTTTGCAACCTCACTTCATCACCTAAGACAAACCATATCCAATTGTACCATACTCCACTACCACCCATTGGAACTGCATTGGCTTCAACCAAATACCGGATCAGGGTGCTCACTACAAAGAAAATATATGGCCTGACATTAACTAGGTACATCAAGGATCCAATAAACTGCTTGTACATCATGGAATCCATCAAATATGAATCTAAATCAGAATCACTCAACGTCTTCATATTTTTCATCATAGGTGTAGTCATGGACTTGTAATCCATGATATAAAATATCATCAGTATCCCCTGAATGAGGAAGATCTCTTTTGATCTCGTCACACCTCTAATACAAAGAGTACATATGGCTAGGATCCTCCATCTCAAACTCTGAGGCCAACTCCCTCTGTCACTAGATTAAGTCGTGTTTTCCATTGAGCCTCACTGGTTGCTCCCTCTGTCACAAAGACAAAATCTATACCTAATCCTCCTGGCTAGTTGTCTCCTCTGTCACTGTAGAAATATAACATCTCCTTGAAGTCTCCTCAAATCATGACACTTGTCTGTCAGTCCTTGATGATGTCTCTCTCCCACCTGAATATGAGGGGGAACTCCTTCTGAATGAACGAATCTTCCTCTGGGTCACCTAACTCTCTATGAGATCGGGCTCACTCTGAGTCTATACATTATTGGTTAAAACCAATCTCATCAAGTATACATCGGTCTTGGACTACCATTCTCCCTCTGAGTCTGTACAATCTTTGGAGCCATCTTCTCCCTCTGCATCCTCTGAAGTTCAATCTCCAATGAACTGTCCTGGGAGGTTTCTCCTCCCTACTGGATCATGAAGGATGACTCCCTATGAACTCTATCTTCCTCTAAACTGGTACTAGGTGGGGCCATATTCCTCACCAATGGTGGAGCCACCTTATCCTCCTCATCAATATCCATGTGGAACACTTTATATCCCACAAAAGTATCCTCAATTTTGGAAGGTTATAATGTTTTCTTCTTCACCATCGGTATATGGATGTATGTTGTCATGTATACAAATCCATGTTTGGATAGTCTGCTCTATGTCTCAAATTAGATACCATATAATATGTTTCCTCTTGCAACTGTCACTATAGATCCCTCTCAGATCTATCACCTGTGACCTTCCTAGAACAAGCGCAATAAAAAAATAGCAAACAAGAACAATATTTTTATGATAAGGAAATAGGAACAAGAATAAGAAATGGGAAACAAGAACAACACTTTTATAGTTTTGTTACCAATCATTCTTCTATGGTAACTTGCTCGGAACAAAACAAGAACAAAAGACAACAATAACACTTTTCTAGTGTTGTGACCTCCATAGTAACCTACCCAGAACAAAGACAACAACCAAGAATATCTCCTAGAATAGATCAATTTCATCTTGTAAATAAGTGCATCATTAGTACTAAGCAATGAACATTTACACAATGATCATTGTACTAAAAATATCCAAAACATTTGATAGCAAAAGTACTTAGAAGTAATAGATCTCTAAAGACGGATGTCCCAATTTATAACATTTACTTAAGATGCAGCAATATAAAATTTCAAACATGATATGCAAACATGGAGTCTTAATTTCTAGGGAAGGTGTGTTATTCCTCTGAATGCACTAGATCCAATGATCCCTTTGGGTCATTGCTTGGAAAAGGTCCCTTGTATATCCCCTGTAAACACCCTCATACTCTGCTAAATGATATAACTAGGAAACATATATAAGTGCATATCTCTTAAATTTGTAGCACCATCCAACTTGTCTTCTAATCTCAAGGTTTGCACAATGGGCAACTGGAAACTGGAAACTATAAATGGAAAATGAAACTGCAACTATAATTGGAAACTGCAAATTCAACGACAACTACAACTACAACTGTAACTGGCAACTGCAACTATAACTTTAACTACAACTGGAGACTTCAATTGTAAATGGAAACTCGCAATTGTAATTGTGCAATAGAAATATTTCAACTAGCTCTGATACCATGTTGGTATTTTACATGACTCTCAGCTCTTGATAGTTATTTCCTTATGATTAATAACAGGATTCACTTTCATACAAAAATTATGATAGAATAAATAAACACTGAAAATATCAACTATAATAATGCAGTGAAAATAACAAGATCTAGAAATATTAACCATGCACAGTAGACACAAGAACACAACACGAGAACAAAAGAGTTTATCCAAGGAAACCCAAACTTTGGAGAAAACCCAACAACTTTTCTCTAGAATAATTCAGTCCAATATTACCAATACATCACCATCAATAGCCAAAATATCATACAGAGAAGATCCTCCCCAAGGCTAGCATCACCAAGACCTATCTTCTCAATAATATGACCAAGAATAACCAAGCAAGAGCTTCTCCAAGTGTGGTGCACTCTCCAAGATAAACAGTAACCCCAAAATAGTGAAACTACCAAAACTGTAGTTGCAACTACCTTGTGCGCACTACAAAAAGAGTTATTTGTCTGTCAAAATGAAATGAGATAGTATTTTATTTATAATAATATAGGTGTCAGCCTAGGGCCGAATTATTATTTTTGGGTCTTCAATTTTATTATTTTTTTTCTTGTGGGGACGACTTCTATTCTTGGGTCTTCAACTTCTTCCTGGGAATTTTGTAATGCTATAGATGGGTCTTCTTGTAATTTCTTGTGGAGAATGACTGCCCGAAGTTGTAAATCTCCAACACATTCAAAATCAAGTGGCCTTGATTTAGCATTCTACATGTCATTGTATGATAGGTTATCACAACTGCCACATGTCACACTCCCATTGGTTGTAGAATTTCCATGTGTCACCAATGCTTTGTTTCCATTTGTCTTCCATATGTCAACCAATTTTGGGATGCCATGTCTCTTCCATGTGTCAACCAATTATGGTTTTTCATGTGTCACAGAACAATTGTCCTCCATGTGGATCATTCTCATTGGTTAATGGTAAGTCTTGGAATTAGTTTAGAAAATAGTTTAAGTGTTGGTAGAATGTGGACGAGAGAGGGTAGTATAGGGGGGTAAATTGTGGGTGACAGAAGAATGTTCTTAGTTTCCATGTGTATGCCATATTTCAACCAATTGTGGGCTACCATGAGTCTTCCATGTGTCTACCAATTGTGGGCTACCATGTTTCATTGAACAATTGGTTTCCACGTGGATCACTCTCATTGGTTAATGGTAAGTATTGGAATTAGTTTAGAAAACAATTTAAGTGTTGGGAGAATGTGGATGAGAGAGGGTAAGGAGAGGGCAGTATAGGGGGAGGGTAAATTGTGGGTGGTAAAATAATGTGTAAGAGACAGGGTAAGGATAGGATAATATAGGGGGAGGGTAAATTGTGCGTGGCAGAGTTGAGGGGTGGGGTAGGATGATGTGGGGGAGGGGAAACATGTGTGCAGTTGAAGCAGGGTAAGTGGAGTCAGGGTGTGGAGGGATAATTAGATGAGGAGGAGGGGAGTTCGATGGACGAGGAGAGATAATAGGAGGGGAGGGAGTTTAATAAAATGGCTAAGTAAGATGGAGTGGGTGGACAGAGAAGGAGGGGTAACAGAGGTGAAGGAGAAGGAGATTCATTCCATCTGTCTGATGGACGGAGGAAAACCAAAATAAAATATAAGTATAGAATAGAGGAGAAGTAAGGGGAGATGATAGGTTAGTGGAGTGAATTGAGCGGGGAAGGGATGTGTTGTTAAAATAAATAAATAAAACTAAGTATCGGGGGGTATTCCAAGATATATGTGGTGTATTCCACAAGATATGTGGTCGTGTACTCCACCAGATTTATGTGGTGTATTCCATGAGATTTATGTGCTATATTCCATGACATAAAAATAATTGTAATAAAGTAAATAAAAGAAAAGGGCATTTTCCAAAAAAATTAGGCATGGTTCCAAAAATCCTAGAATCAGACGTGATTCCAAGAAAAAATCAACTTTGTTCCACATGGAAGAAGCACATTTTTGTCGGTAAGAAGAAAACATGGATATCTTGAGCATACGAAATCAGATTTTGAATCCAAAAATTGATTGATGAATCTATGACTAAGGGATACACAACGAAATCTTAATTATTCAACAAATTTATTCTTATGATATCATTTTTTTTATTCCAGGAGTGATAAAATAGAAGTCACCAATTTTGGGTCAACAACTTGCTCCAACTGCGGGACAATGACCCCCTGTGGGTTGCTAAGAACACTAGAATATGAATACCAACTACCTTTTCCTTTGGGATATGGAGTCATCTTCAAAGCAAATTCCTGTAATTCATCCTCTTCCATAAAGTTATCTTCAAATATTATTTCCATATAGAAACTTCCTTATTGTGCAAAACTTGAATGAAGAAACAAACTATGTACACAAAAGATCTACCTACACTACCTTACTTAAAGGAAAGGGAATATTTTAGGTGTAGGTATATTTCCAATCAAGCCATTCACACATGCATCTGATCTATGGAATGAACTCTAAAAATATAGAACATATTGGGGTGTGTACCAATGAGTCAGGGGCACTCTCAATATGTATTGATGAAAAACTTAGCAAGATACACTTGAAATTTGATTGCATTGTTTGGCCAACAATGCTTTGGAACCATGTTTCAATATAATTTCTTCTTGATTGCTAAAGAATGTTTCTATCTTTTATTGGATGAGGAGTCTCTAATCTGAGAATACTTTCATCTCTCTCCTTATCACTGACCACATCCAAGAGCTTTGATTCATCAACAATGTCTTGAAAATATTCTTCCTTCATGCAATGACAAATTTTCCCATATTTGTTCTCAAGATTAATTTCTTCCAACAATTCTTCATGCTATGAATTTTCTTGTGGCTTTTCATTATCGGTTGCAAGGTTGAAATCTTCTTGTTCTTTTAGTTGAGGCTCCTTAATTTCATTCTCAAATTTGTTTCTTGAAATATATTCATATGGAGTATATGAAAGGATGAAATATTCAATATCGTGTGTCCATATGGGAGAGGGTGGGTGGGAAAATTCTTCAGCAAATAAATATTATAACATGTCTGAACTGGTAATGGTCATAGGCAGTAATGAACAGTATCATTCAAGAGCATCCCCTCGCAGAGTTTGTAAGAATAATTGACATGTAACATTGTCTTCAGTGATATTGAAAACATCACATGTATTGGTGAATCTAAACAAGTGTTTATTTGCATCTTATGAAGTCTTTTCAAAGAATGTGGAAAAATTTTCAATAGGAATATCAGACACCTAGAAATCAACTTCTGGTAGATTTAAAGGGGTTCTATGAAATCGCCTCTTTCCTTGGATAAATCTTCCGTTTGTTACATATTTTGAAGTCATTGATGTGATTGGTGGAAAATGTAAAGGAGCATCATAATATGAAAGAAACTCCTCAGACGAGTCATAATATAATTCTTCTTGAAATTCTTGAATCGTTCCAATGGAATTGTCATGGCATTTGATATTTGTTTCAATGGAATCATCGGGGAGTTCATTCTCCCAAATCTTTGATTGTTCTTGGATCTTTTTGAGGTCATCCAAAAATTTCCGAATAACACTTTTATAAATCCCATGCATCTTGAAAAAGCAACAATATTTTTTAATTGTATTTTCTATGCTTTGAACCATGGACACTCTAGTCCTCCAAATAGATCTAAAACTCAGACATCTTGAAAATAAATGGCTCCCCAGTATGGTCGCCAAGAATTTTGATGTTTGAATTGGTCAAGATCGAAGCAACAACCTCATGACGATATGATTAGGAAGAATGCTAAACAACAAACCTCGTATCTTTATTGTTTTAATTTATACATGGAATGGTTCTTCAGTGACCTGATCTGATATTTATGTGCAACAAATCACTTCTCAATGATTAAAATATTGAAGGAAGGATTCAATATCATAATATATTTGTGCTCAGCATCATATATACAACCTTCTAAATTATATACAAATCGAGGATAAATCCATGTCTTCTCACAAGAAAAAGGAAAGCATAATTGTGATCATCTCAAAGAACTTTAAAAGAGTTCTACTTTTAATACCAAAAGGAATATAATGGGAATACTTCAAAAATCTCATTCTGAGAGATCCCAAGATCTGAGAAATCATTAAAGCAAAACCCTGTAGCAGTTCTTTGTGGATTTTTATTCATAAAAATGTTCAATAGCACACAAAATATCTGACAGTCACATACGTGGTTGTAAATACTCCATGATCAAATAATAAATAGTCTTTGAAGAATAACAGAAACAACAATGGAGACTCAACCCCGTGTTTGGTTCAGAAATACAAACATAAAGACTTGAGAAATCAGTGTAGAAGAAGAAGAAGAAGAAGGATGGAGAGAATAGAGATATGTTTCATTGATCAAAATCTTGGTTGCATATTGATGGTTGAATCCTTATGTTCTGATCTTTTTCCCTCATGATGCAACTTTCTCTGTTTTTCTCTCTTTTGATGAAGTCCTTTATTGCCTTTTAAAACCGATCCTTCTAACTTCTTGAGTAGTTAGGACTTTCTCTTTCTTGTAGTAATTTCTTTAATTAATGTTTCAATAAATCCTCATTAACTAATTTGCATCATTAAACTTTGTATCTTGAAGTGGGACCTTTCATCCTTCAATAAAAAAAAATTAATAAAATTTTATTTTGAAAACATTAATTAACTTCCCCTTTAAAGAGAGGACTATGTTTTAATTTTATAGATATGATATTCAAATTTTCAGGCATGGAAATAATTTCAGATATGATATTCATTGTCTTATATTTCCAACGAGTCCTCCTGGGTGCAATTTTGATTCCTATATCTCAAGATATGAGCTCGTGAAGTCGAGGTGTCAAGCAGATTTATCAGCATAGCATGAAAACATTGTTGACTATACTTTCAATTTATGAGAATATTATGTCCAATTTTATCCCTTGAAACCTACTCCATCATCTTCCTCGTCGAAATATATTTACAGTGAGGTAAATTTTGCGTGATTCTGACTCTTGGATCTCAATATATGACCTCCATAATATTAAGACTTAGCAATCGTTGATTGGTCTCATGGGGAAATCTAGGCCCTTGATTTTAAATTCGTCCTCGTTATTAAAAAAATTACCATTGTTCATAATACTCATCCCACATGCATGGGATTTTTGGAGGTTTTAATTTATATATCAAAAATTGTATCATTTACTTCATGTGAAAAATGATAATACTATAAAGACTTGAGAATTCAACCCCTTAGGAAATTAATTAATGTTTTGACTGACTAGTCATCCTCCACCCATGCCTAGTCAATTCCCAATGGTGATGAGTCAACTTTTTTTTTTTTGTAAATTAGATGAGATTCATTCTATTCAATCCAGTAGAAAGTACAAAGTGATACAACGATTTGTTGGTGGGAAAGACCCCCCAGAAAGAGAACTGCTAAAAGAGAACCACAATACAAGAAAGCGAGAAAGGGACAGATCATTGTGAAGGTACCTTTCTACCTTTTTTCTTACGAACATCAATCCAACCAGAGGAGCTGATAGGCTCAACAACTTTCACCACCAAATCCAGATTGTCTGAGGAAATGCCATAATCTTGAGCTAGTGAAGCAGAGGGTGCTTCTTTGCCGCTGTCTGAATTGTCTGATTCACAGGGACGCTTCTGAGTCCGTGGGGGCAGGGTTGTGGCCATGATTGTGTCATTTGTTTCCTCCTTTTTGCGGGGTGGGTGAAAAGACTTAGCTGATGGAATTGGAATTAGGACTTCTTAAACTTCAAGAGTTTGTGCAGAAGATGAGGGCTGGTGTTTTGGGTCTGCAGTTGGTTGTTGAGAAAATGTTGGAGGCTCTGAAGGCGTTGTAGAAGGCGGAGGATTTGGTGTGTCTTTGTGATGCTTCTCATTGTCAAAGGAAGGGTTCAAGTGGATTTTGCGAATATTTGGGACTTGCCCGCCATTATCTCTTTCTCGTGCTCCAGGGGTCAAGGAAGGGGTTGGGGATAGAGGACACGTTGCCTAGAGGTGCCATGTTTGCTGACAAGAGCAACATCTGAAAGAAGTGTTCTCATAATTGACCATCTGTGTGTACGTATCTCCCTCAGTCCAGTCAATAAGGATCCTATACGAAATCCCTTGACTGAGGTTGATTTCAACACATATGCGGGCAAAAGTGATGAAGCCTTTCGATATCTGATCTGTGTCTACCTTGATAAATCTACCCAACGAATTTCCTAGGGTAGATAAAAAAGGAGGACAAAAATGCAGGGGTAGATTGGGTAGTCTTACCCAGACCGGTGTAAGCATGGCTGTCATGGTCAATGGATTGAAGTCGGGGAACCAGCTCTACATGGAAAGACCAGATCTTCCCCATAACCAAGGACCTTGCTCTAGCACATGTTGGCATTCGAATTTTGTGGAAAAGTTGATGATGAAGAACCCTTTGGAGAAAAATAACAACTCATGTTCTGATGCCCAAGTCTTGTTAATCCATTCTCTTAGCGCAAGGGTCGAGGGCCATAGTCTGTTGAAGCGGAAAATGAGGGATTTTTCCTGGTAGATAAAGGCATAGCCATAGATGTGGGGATCTTTGAATTCTGTTGTTGGGGGTTCTGCGGACTACTCCACAATGAAGGCAGAGACAAAAAGCTCCTTTTCTCCTGAAGTTTCAGCCTTGGATCCTGAAGGAGCAGAGATCCTTGTTTTCACAGCATGCTTGTAAGAGCTTGGATGAGTGAAGGAAGGCACTCCTCCATGCAGACGAGAGGTGAGTTAAATGGTTGCATTTTTTAGATTCCCATAGTCCCATAGCATAGATCCATCCACTAGCTTATGTCCTTCAAATATTAGTCTTTGAAAACCAGGAAGAATACCTGTGGCCTGGTGAACTTGGGTTTTGAGCTCAAAAACGAAATCTGAATCTTGGGCCTACAAACAGAGTGAATATCCGATGATGGTCTTTACAAAAAGAGGGAAGCTTGACTCAATCATGGAGCTAGCCTCGGCGGGATATTGAGAATGCAGCCTTGAACTTGTATCCACCTTAGCTCAGTTCCTGTTCGAATCCCCTAGGCGCAGAAGGTCCCCGAAGTCTCCTAAAGCGGAATGGCTCCCGTGCTTTAGATCAAGGCTGCACTGGTGGCTAGGGTTTATCACTTTTTTCACCCTCAGTCCCTTCTCATCTCTTATCTGGGCCCAAGTGGTTGGTTCCTACGTTAGGGTTTCCTCTAGCGTTGTTGTTGTTGCTATTGTGTCGGCCGCTAGCCTGCTCGACGAGATAATCTTTTTCTTCCCTCATGGGGGTGTTGGAAGATCAACGAAGGCTTCTTCTACGGGGTCTAGCTGTGTTTCCTTCTTGCGAGCCTCCTCCACATGTTGTTGTTGTACCTTCTCGTTTGGCCTCGCCATAAAGACTATGTCGACGTCAGGCACTGCCTCCATTCCATTGGGTTTATCCGATGATTTCTTCGGCTCTTCAGCTTCGACGGCAACAGTGGGCATTGGCTTGGTCTTTGGCGTTGTCTGCTTGGCCTTAGCCCCTCCTGCTTTCTCCTTATTGGGAGTAGGGTTTGTTGCAGTAGGTTTCTTGGTGAGGCAAGGTGCCATTTTTTCTCTATTCTCTATTTCGTCCTCAAAAATAAAAATATGAGAAACAAACGACAACATCTCTGTGGTGATGAGTCAACTTGAATCAGTTGTATACACGTAATTATATGATAGGTCATCACAACTTCTACATGTCACTCCCATTGGTTATAGAATTTCCACGAGTCACTAGTGCTTAGTTTCCATATGTCAACCAATTGTGGGATTCCATGTGTATACCATGTGTCAACCAATTTTGGGTTTCCATGTGTCATGGAACAATTGGTTTCCATGTGGAGCATTCTCATTCGTTAATGGTAAGTCTTGGAATTAGTTTAGAAAATAGTTTAACTATTGGGATAATGTGGACAAGAGAGGGTAAGGAGAGGGTAGTATAGGGGGAGGGTAAATTGTGGGTGGTGGAGGTGAGGGGGTGGGGTAGGATGAAGTAAGGGAGAGGGGAAATGTGTGTAGCGAGAGTGGAGTAAGAGGATTTGGGGGTGTGAAGGGATAAGAAGATAAGGAGGAGTTGGAGTCTGACGGATGAGGATAGATAAGGGGAGGGGAGAGAGTTTAATAAAAAGGCTAAGTAAGATGGAGTGGAATGACAGAGAAGGAGGGGTAAGGGAGGTGAAGGAGAAGGTGAGTCCTTCCATCCATTCGATGGAGGGAGGAAAAAAAAAATATAGTTATAAAATAGGGGAGAAGTAAGGGGAGAGGAGAGGTGAGTGGAGTAGAGTGAGGGGGGAAGGGGTGTGTTAGGAAAATCGAAAAAAATAAACTAAGTATAGGGGGTATTCCAAGATATATGTGGTGTATTCCACAAGATATAAAGTGGTGTATTCCATGAGATTTATGTGGTGTATTCCACGAGATTTTTGTGGTATATTCCACGAGACAAAAAGAAATGTAATAAATTAAAGAAAATAAAAGGACATGTTCCAATATAATTAGGCATGGTTCCAAAAATACGAGAATTAGATGTGTTCCAAGAAATTGGACATTGTTCCAAGAAAAAATCAACTTTTTTCCACATGGAAGAAGTGTCTATTTGCCAGTTAGATGAAAACCTAGATATATTGAGCATACGAACTCAGATTTTGAATATGAAAAATGTGTGATGAAGTTGATACTGAGGGATACGTAATGAAATCTTAATCATTCAAACATTTTCTTCTTCTGATATCGTTTTTTATTATTCTAGGATCTGGAAAATAGAGGTGACCATTTTTTTGTCAACAAGGATCCAAATTCTATGAGTGATCTAGGTGGATTCAGGTGGCCATCCACCTTTTCCACTAAATCAACATTTCAAGCATATGGTTTTGATAAACCATGATATTCACCCTTTTGATGGGGAATGTAATGTAATTCTATCTTTATTTATTAATTACAAACATTGTGTAATGATCTCCTAGTGGTCTTATGTACATGCTTACAACATAGTGTTAATGCATCAGATCCCATTAGAAATCCACATTTAAGCACACTCGGGATAAATTAGTATTGATATGGGTGATCGTCCAGGAAGTATTAGTATTTTACATCCCTATTGAATTTTATAAACTTAGACTAATTTATCCCACATGCATCATGGGAATTGTTTTCCTGTCACTCTCTCATATATAATTGAGCTGAAGGAGGCCCTTTAAGAATGAAATGGAGTGTGATGTAAATATTTTTGCAAATGAAGCGTAGCCAAAATCTCTTTCTTTTCAAAGATAATCTACCACATTTTTCCAGTTTGTGTTCTACCGATTTTTTCTATCTTAATAATTAATAGAAGTTAGGTTTCACTGTATTTTCATGTTCTCTTCTATATTTTTGTTTTTGTCTCATTTATTTCTCATCATAATCAGGATCAGTGGTATCAGAGCATTCTTCTCCTTATCATTTCTTAGAGAAGGTCCCCAATGAGGTCAGGGTATAGAGATTTGGGTCTCAAGCTAGTTTCTCTTGAGGACATCCTCTCTCACTAGCCAAGTGATCTCCCATGGACAAAGAAGGAGATTATTTCAAGATGTTTCTCGAGGAATCCCTCGTGTGATAGAGGAACAAGATGATGGAAAACTTTGCTTATATCCTCTAAATACTACCAATGGCGGCGGTCGAGACGTCTTCAACAAGAAACCATTTTGGAGGTGTGGCACCCTTCAAGGTACAAGTCAATTTTGATATCCCCTTATTTGAAGGCCAAATAGATGCAGATGCCCTAGAAAAATGGTTGAATCTGCTAGAAGGTTATTAATCCATCGAAAATTTCTACGACAATAAAAAGATCACCTTCGCACTCCTTAAATCCCTTCCCCATGTCAAATATTGGTGGGAAGGTTATTGTTAGAGGTACACCACAAATGAATCTACACCATTCAGGAGAGAACCCACTTGAGGGACCTTTGTAGATTCCTTAAAGGACGATTTCTATCCTGTCATAAACTATGATGACCAATACACTATATGGTCGACTATGCGTCTGAAAAGAGATCAGACATTGTTGGAGTACACTAACATCTTTCATACCTTGTGCTCAAAGATGGGTATCAAAGAATCTGAGTGACACCTGGTTTTGAATTATCGTAGTGGTCTACATAGGTACATCCAAACATAGATGGATTTCTTGGACATCTCCTCACTAGGAACTTTTTATCAATATGTGGTCAAAATTGAGCAGAAATTCAAGCAGTAGAGTAAGTGGGAGTTTGAGTTTGAAAATACGCCACAACATAATCATGGAAAAGAAAACCCCAACTCACAGAATGAAGGAAAGAGAAATTAATCTCAAACTCAAGAGAGCTAGTCCAAGACATAGGAAAAGAAGGGAACTGGGAATTCTAAGAAAGACACTGAAAAGTGGTGTGAATTCCACAACAACTCTTGGCCAAGATAAAAGAAAAAGAATCAGAACCTGACTTGGACTCTGATTCAAAGAAAAATAAAAGGAAACAGATCATCGATGCAGAACCCACTTCTACCATCACAACCACAACAATACAACCATAAGAACTAGAGGAGCTTGAGGAGGGGTAGCGCCTCTTCCTCTCACAAATGTTGGTAAAGGGGACCCACTGCATTTCATTGTTGACAAAGTGAGTCAGAATAATCTAATCTTATCCAAGGTTGTCAAGAGATTGAATTTTCCAATGATGCCACATCCCCAACCATACACCATCAGATGGTTAATCTGGGGACCATATATTTGTGTCAACCAACAGTGTCTCTTGTCCTATGACATCAATCCCTTCAATGATGAAGTAGTGTGTGTTGTTTCCCCACTTTAAGTCTTTAATGTTCTTTTAGGAAAACCATATATGTGGAAACATCACATTATCTATGAGTCTCAGCCCCATAGTGTCATTGTTACTCTAGGAGGAAAACTCTACAGGGTAATAGATGTAGCTCTAACTACTTCCACTTCATTGATCTTGGAAAAATAATGTCGCAAAGTAATCTCTCAGGCCACAATTTTTCCCTCTTCACGATCCAGTCAGAAGGTGAGCAGAAGGTCATTGCGACCACTACAGCCTCAACCCAAGACATTTCTATCCATTCAAAGCAAGTCAACAAGATTGTAGAGGAGCACAAAGAGAATGAGAGTTTTCCATATGTTCAACATATCTCTATTGGTCACGACCCTTTTCAGGTGTTCTTGGGGTTCCAACCATTAGCCCCCAATATTGATATAACTCTTCTTTTTGCATCTTCACCGATAGAGTCCTCCCACACTCAAAAAAAGGAAAATCATCCAGCCAGTTCTATTGAATCGATCCAACACATCCAATAGGTTCATGACATCCTTCCACAGAAAAAGTGCAAGCACAAAATATACTTCATCAAGGCAAGTGGCTCATCAAGGTTTAGATTCAACAGAAGTTTCTCCATCTCCCGAGGGAACTTGATGCAATGGGGACCATGTTGGATTACTGAGAGGGGGGGTGAATCATTAATAGCGTAATTATAATCCTTTTTCTCCAAAATATCAATGTAGAATTATTATCCAATAATGAGAAATAAGAAATGAACAATCACACACATACACAGTACACCAATGTTTTACGTGGAAACCCAAATAGGGAGAAAACCACAAAATGATTTTTCTTACATGTCTTGAAGAATTACATTCATTGGAAGCACCAACTTCCTTTGTTTTCCAGCTGCAACTGGAAGGAGGCTCCAACCTCCTAGTTTCTCAGGCTACAACCAGAAGGAAGCTACAACCCCCTATGTTATCCGGATACAACTGGAAGGTGGCTACAACCACCTGTCCTTGCCCCATTCTACCACCCTGAAGTAGAATGATGGAACCACTATCAACCTGTCACTGTGAGATATATTGTTGTACCACTAACCTGTATCCAATCTATACAACTTCCTTGTAATCAATCTGTACCTGAACTAAACATGTATCTAAAAATATACAACATGTATGTGACCTGTAGTGATGCAACCCACGTATGTACGCGCCCTATCTATTATTCATCCCATGTATGTACACACCCTATCTGTTATGCATCCTGTGTATGCCTTCTGAAAACTAGGGTTTCCCTTTTCTTGAAAACTTCTGACCTTTTGTAACTTCTTTCACATAGATCTATAACCTCTCACTATATCTAGACTGTAACTATATCTTGTGCATGCATCCTCATACATAACCTTTACTCAAGGCAAGTATGTCTCTCTATAGTCATAGGTATGTGTAATCATGAACAAGTATAATATCCCTCACATGATCTTAGTCATCAAACCCTTTCTCATATTGAACTTCTCAATACATCAACCACTACACAAATACAAGCTCTCAACCATGTACCATAAAGACCCTTAGCCATATGCCAAGAAATACAAAATGTGCCTCAACAAGAAGTATCAATGATAAATATACCAACATTGTATTTATGTATATCTGACTTATACATAAGATCCCATGTAATCACTAGTCTCTCTAGGGAGAATTCTCAAATATCCATTGTCATTCCTTATGCATACATCAAAATCCAACTATTCATAGAAATAAGACATACCTTTTGAACCAATGGATGGATCGGGTGTATCTGAGCACTTTAGACATTCTTGGGAGCTT
>ML792828.1:200826-212524 GCA_009831015.1 Picea engelmannii
ACAAGGATCCAATCAAGGAGCATCAATTGGGGGAGCCAGTTCAAGAAGTAATAGTCAAATATCTACACCACGCGGAGGTAGTAGTTCAACACAGTTCAAAATGGCAGGATATGATCCCACTATCAGGTTACCAAAATTTCGGGGAGAGGCATCAAATGACCCTAAAAACCATTTATTCATCTGCTAGAAGATATGGGAAGCAAAGCATATCACGGATGAGGATACAAAACTTACGCAGTTAGATATCACACTAAGAGACCGCGCACTGGACTGGTACATGAGCCTAGATGTAAACAGTCTTCCATGAGTAACAAGGACCATTGAAGACATGAAAACACTATTGATAAATGAATTTCAAAAGCCCAGCTCAGAGGACCAGTATATGAATGAAATGATTGAAATCGGGAAAAAACTAGGTGAGTCTATGTGGGATATTGATCATAGGTTTAAATGATTGAAAGGTAAGTTAAAGTATGAAATTACTGACATGCAACATAGGAACTTATTTTTGAACTCATTGTTACCACATTTGAAATAGACATTAAGACAACAGAAGTTCCAAACTCAGACAGAGGCTCTACAGGTAGCCTTACAACTGGAAGAGAACCAGTATCAAAAGACAGATCCAACAATAGAGGAGTTGAAAGAGAATCTGAAGAACCTAACATTTCAACTAAACTAAAATAAGGGAAAATATAAAAGAGAAGTTGTTTGGTGTACCACATGCAGAACAAAAGGACATCATAAGACATAATGTCCAACTTTCACGTAGTACATGGCAACAGGAGTACCAAATCCTTTGCCAATAGGTGGACCATGGTGCGAGATCTTTAAAACGCATGGGAATGATCCATATCATTGTCCAATGATGTATAATTATAATGCAATACCCAAAAGTTCATACTACAATTTTTGCAAGTCAGTGGGTCATGATGATAAATATTATAGGATGATGGAGCTAATGAGAGAAAGAACTTTCGATACTTATAGGGTGCAAGAAAAAATTATGACAGGATAGGTTGCACCTCAATTCAAACAGGTACCACCTCCATACAACAATGTGCAACAACAGTATAGCATTGTGCATTTGCAATACAATAATGCACAACCCCAGTATAACCTCACGCAGTATAACCAGGCACCTCAGTACAATGCACCGCGAGGAGACCGAGTTGGATACAGAGGTGGAGGATGAGGTAGAGGAGGATTCAGACGAGGCAGAGGCCCAATAGTATGTCACAACTGCCAACATCCAGTACATTATGCAAGGGAGTGCCCACTTCACCAATGACATGTATGTACAGTCACACAACAGACCATGATACAAAGGACTGTCCAAGACTCTTGGGAAAGATCTAGGAAAAAAGGAACCAGAACAACTAGAATGTCTAGTGTATTTTTTCATAAGCCAAGGATGATGGAAGAAACATCAATATATTCACACGAGGAGGATCCAAGACAAGAGTCGACGCAGTAAGACAAGATCCAGCACAACACTGATGGGTGAAGAATAATACTGAACCCCGGAAGTAGTTTGATGCACGGAAAGAAAAGGAAACACTCAAGGAGGAGAGATGGGAGTTTCTCAAGCAAAATTTTGCATCTAAATCATTCATGCAACACACTCGGAATGTACCAATGTACGAAATTCCCTCCTCAATGGACCACACCAGTGAAGTACAACCTTTAGAGAAAGTAAGTAACATAAAAAAAATTATGCAATCATTTGTTAAGTTATTAAAGGATCTATCATCTGTCAATATCTTACAAAATCTGCTAGAAAGATGTAACACACAAACAAAAGGGAAATTACAGCAGAAAAAAGTCAATCATCTCCATACAAGAAGAAGGACAAGCAGGGAATTCATACTAAATTCTAATATTGGGGACTTCAATACGAGTGATGTATTACTGGACTTGGGATCTGAAGTAAATGTCTTACCTAAGAAGACATGGAAGTGTATGGGAGAACCCACACTAGGCTATTCACCTATCCAGTTGAAATTAGCAAATCAACACAGACTGTTACCAATTGGAAGGATAAAAGGTGTGATAGTAGATGTGGATGGAGTGTGCACTGTGAAAGATTTTGAAGTAATAGAGATAGTAGATGGAACAACACCTTATCCAACATTGCTTGGATTGGATTGGGAATTTGATAACCAGGACATAATCAACCTGAAGACAAGGAAAATGATGTTTGAATCAGGGGAATATAGATTCATCGCACCATTAGATCCTTCATAGGAGAAAGGTTTGTAGAACCCATTTCTTTGGATTTGGAAGAAATAAACCAGTTGTACAGAACCACTGCGCATGAAGAAGAGTATGTCAAACCAACTACCTATGGGGTACTCAGCTGGAGAAGCATCACATCATGTGCTTCCGACTCAAATACAGGTTTGGAGAATTGGAAACAACAATTACATGAAGTTTCTACAAGAAGGTGCACAAGAATAGACTGCGCAGTAAGATGGGTTGGTACAAACATAAGGGAACCTCCCAGTTTTCATGGGGTAAATGACTTAGAAGAATTTATGAAAAAATATGAAGAAGAGGTGTTAGAAAATCACTGACTCTTAGCCCTAGATATTTCACTCGAGGCCACACCTGCAATGTGGTGGGGTGCGCACAAAGAAACAATTCAGGACTGGTACCAATGTAAACGATTATTGTGCATTAGATTTGATACAGAGCAGGGGAGAAAGAAAATGAAGAGGTATGATGGATAGGGAAAACCAGTGGAACACTTGGAAAAGTGCAAGGAACAATGGAGGATGACACCGCCAGAGGAATGGGATCATAATTTTATCCATACATTAGAAGGAATTCGAGGGAAGTTGTATATATACCAGGAGATATGCAGAAGCACTACAGAATGGACAGCCTTATAGAAAAACTTTGTAGTAACTTTCTCATTTGAACATGAGAACCCCAACATTGATTTAGTGTTGAAGAAGATAAGATATGTGATATTTACTGATGAACCAAAGGTAGAAATCAAGACAGAATATCAACAACAGAATATACAGACAGTCAAAGAACTACTTTCATGATATCATGTTGAAAAGGAAGCACCCGATGAAAATGACCTGTGCAACATTCAAGTTAAATAAATTGAAGGAGAAAGAGAGGTGGAAGTTCCATTCTTAGAGTCAGAAGTATTTGTTGCACCAATAAAAGTTAAGAAAATCAACATTGGGATCAATGAAAATCCTAAAATGGAAAGTATTGGATATTATTGGGATGAACAAACAGTAGAATGTATAATATAGTTACTGCGTGAATACAGTGACATGTTCCCAAAAACCTTTACAGAGATGAAAGGTATAGCATGAGAGCTATGGGAGATGAAAATACCTCTCAAACATGAAGCAAGACCTTTCAGGCAGAGACTTTATAGATTGAATCTAGTATATAAGAATAAATTGAAAGCAGAAATTGACAGAATGTTGGAAGTTGGTATCATAGAACCAGTAGAGGAATATGAATGGATAAGCCCTATGGTAGTCCAAGAAAATAAGTAAGGGGGGATAAGGATTTGTGTAGATATGAGGAAACTTAATGATTCTTTCTTACATGACCCTTTTCCTACCCCTTTTATAGATGAATTCTTAGAGAATGTGAGAGGCCAAAAATCATATTCATTCACAGAGGACAAGTATAAGACTACTTTTGCTACAGAATGGGGATCCTACCAACATACAATCATTCATTTTGGGATCAAGAATGAACCAGCCATATTTTCAAGAGTAGTCATAGATTCTTTTAAGGAATTCATACATTAGTTTCTATAAGTATATTTGGATGATTGGACTGTATATAGTCTGTTAAAATATCATGTAGAAGTGTTAAGACTAATGTTGGAAATATGCAGGCAATGTCAGATATCATTGAATATCAATAAATGCATTTTCGGGACACCTTTTGGAATATTCTTGGGACATATAGTGTGTAAACAAGGTTTATTAGTGGATCCCACTAATATTTCATTTATTGTAAACTTACCACCACCAAAGTCAGTGTGCCAGTTGAGAGAAACACTGGGACATACAGGCTATTACATGAAATTTATAAAGGGGTATGCGCATATTACTGCACCAATGGAAAAATTGTTAAAGAAGGATATAAAATTTTAGTGGAATGAGGACTGTCAACAAGGGTTGGACACCTTAAAAGGAAATATGGTCACAACACCTATCCTAGTATTCCAAAATTGGGAAAAGACATTTCATGTGCACATATAGGAGAAGGGGACTTAGAACACCCTATATCCTTTGCAAGCATAAAGTCGTCAGAATCAGAGAAAAAATGAAACACCACAGAAAGAGAAGGCATAGCCATGGTATATGCACTCCAGAAGTTCAGGAACTACTTACTGGGTAAACACTTTAAAATGTTCATAGACCATTCTACCCTCAAATATCTAGTCAACAAGCCAATGTTGGGGGGGGAGGATCTATAGATGGTTGTTGTTATTCCAAGAATTTTATTTTGAAGTGATAGTCAAACTAGGGAAGCTGAATGCGAGACCTGATCACCTGTCAAAGGTAACTAATGGAGAAGAACCTACCAATTTGGAAGACAACTTCCCTCATGCGCAACTATTTTCAATACAGGTACTTGATGAGTACTTCGTTGATATTATTGAATACTTAAGTGCAGGGATTGTTCCACAATAGTTTAACACTATGTAGAAGAAAAATATGGTAGTCATAGTTGCAAACTATCAACTTATTGAAGGACACTTATACAAGATGGGCGTAGATAGAATTTTTAGAAGGTGTGTATCAGAACATGAAAGGCCTAGAATTTTTGCAGAAGATCTTGAAGGTATAGTTGGAGGACACTATGCAAGAAAAGCTACTGCGTAGAAGGTATTTCACGTAGAATTCTGGTGGCCAACAATCCATAAATATGCCAAGGAATACTACCAGAAATGTGATGTCTGTCAGAGGGTTGGAAAACCCAACAGAAGGGATGAGATCCTCTAAGACCACAAGTAACTTTGTAGGTATTTGAAAAATGGGAAATAGACTTTGTTGGACCAATCAATCCACCAACAAAAATATCATGAGCTAGATATATTATTATTGCGACTGAATACTTAATAGGATGGGTAGAAGTAGCACCAGTCAAAGACTATAGTGCAAAGACAACAACACACTTCTTGTTTGAGCAATTGATCACCATATTTGGATGTCCAAGGATTTTGATGAGTGACCAAGGCACTCACTTTATCAACAATACCATCAGGGCTATGACTAAGGAGTTTCAAGTCTATCACCAGAAGAGTACACCATACCATCCTCAGGAAAATGGAATGGTAGAATCCTTCAATAAGATCTTGGAGAATTCTATGACAAAGATCTGCAATGTCAACATGGATGATTGGGACTTGAAATACCAGCAGTACTATGGTCATATAGGACCACATGTAAGAAGTTGACAGGACACACACCATTTAGATTGTTGTATGGAAAGGAAGCAGTAGTGCCATTAGAATTTATGGTACCCAGTGTGTGCATAGTAGTAATTACCAACATGACATAAAGAGGCACAGTAAAGGAAAGGTTAAATCAACTAATGGAGATGGAAGAGAACATTATTATGGCAAGATTTCACTAGGAAGTGCAGAAAGCAAGAGACAAATACTGGCATGATAGACATATTAAGAAGAAGATTTTTAAGAAAGGAGATCTAGTCTTGCTCTATGATAGTAAATTTTTCCAACATCCTGGTAAATTTAGAATGCATTGGCTAGGGCCATATGAAGTAAATATTTTCACAGATGGGGGATTTGTACAGTTAAAGGACTTGGGAGGAACATAACTGAAAGGAATGATCAACGGTAGTCGACTGAAACTGTATAGGGACAATCGAACTCCTAACCCTTAAAAGTCACAACGCAGTGAGAAAGGCATGTATATAGTGTACTATAGTAGAGATTAGGATAGAAAAATGATAAAAACAAATAAAAAGGAGAAAAAGAAGAAAAAAATACAACAATATAAAACGAGAGGAAAACACAAAAAGACACAAAAGTTGATTGAACCATAAGAAAGTGTGGAAAAAAGTTACGCGTAGTAATTACCATGAGAAACATCAGAAAACAGTGTGGAGGAAAAATTACTCTCAACGCAAATGCATGTGAAAAGTGAAAAATAAATAAGACTGGTTCTATAAAAGGCGGAAAGCATGTGTTTATTCAACACTTAGCATTTTTTTAGTGCAAAGCAAGAAACAGAGTGCGTTCCCTAGCTAGCATTTTGCGTAGAAGAAATAAAGTGTGTGAATTTGAGAGAGAATGACCCCATTAAAGTTCAATGCATCAGTCTAGTACGTTTGGGTTACTCAGCAGGGACAAAGGCGTAAGGAAAGAATGCCATAGCCCAAGAAGGTGGTCGAGCTGGAAGATGTTACCACCTCGGACACAGAATCAATCAACCTGACACAGGTTGAGGTAGAAACATCGGCAGTGTAGCAAGGAGAAATAGGGTAGATCTCTAGGGATCAAAATGGTATTTTGAACCCTAACCCTGAGACACCTGCGAAGCCCAATGAAACAATGGGACCGCAACAGTCTCATGAACACGAGGAAGTGTTGATCGAAGGTATCATCGGACGATCGGAGTCCAAAAGAGAAGAAGAGGATGCAAACGCAACAGAGGCAAGCCCATCTGCTGTGGGATAGAAAATAAAGGTGCCAGACACCATGGATGTTACATTCCCACATCTCCCAGACGTAGTGATTATTGTGGATGATATGTTGGGGAAGGTACCAAAACGCAGGTATGCATACCATGATGTGTGTGATGTGGCCAAATTCCCATATTTGGATGAGGACACTTATTTAATAAACACAGGGGAAGTTGGACCCCTCGGCAAATGCATAATGGAGCCTGCGCAGTGGATAATGAGGCTCTATAACTCAGACATCATGAACATGTTGGATATATCGCATTTCAGGCATGGTAAGAACGTCGTGCTCTGCATGAAACAACTAGTCACCCTCGTACACAGAGGCATCCTATGGATGGATAGGTCAGTACATATAGATGTGGCACTGATTTCAAAAATCACAGGACTCCCTACATTCGGCACGCAGCCAGAAGAATATTTAGATAACAAGGAGCGTGAGAAAGAATCCAGGAAATTAGAAGAGTTGTTCGACGAAACAACACAAATATGGACTATCCTCAAAGAAGATGAAAAGTTCCAACAGTGGGACCAGGAAGAGGAGAGAATCAACACTGCCATACAAGATCTCAAGAAATGGTAGAAAACAATGAGCATCATGGAGCTCTTGAAGGGCACCCAAGAAATGAAGACTCTGCAGATAGAGTTTAAAACAACGCAGACACACAAGCAAGAAATACAAGTTGAATTGGAACCCCTCCAAGAACAAGCATCACAGATTATTTCACAGCTGGAGGAAGATAAGACAAGTAGAGAACATGCACAAAATGAGAGTGCAACATTAATGTAGGAGGAAATAACAGTAGAGGTGCTAACAATCAAAGCTACACAGATGAGAGAAAAAGGAAAGGAACTAGCATAAAAGTTCCTTAGATTGGATAGGGCAGTCTAGGGAGTGCACACCACCTGAGTGGCTTGGGATGAGCCACATTTCAATGTTGGGGGCTTGCTGGGTGCAATCCTATTTTGAGAAGGAAGGCTATTTTGGGCGCAGACATATCTTCAAAGAAAAAGTCTATTTTGGGAAAGACCTAATTTTGGAACACGCGCAATCGATGGCAAGAAAGAAGCATGTAGAAAAAAGAAGGAAAATCAGCATGCAAAGAGGAAAAGTAACGGGGCATGCATGCAGGAAAGCCTAACTATGATAGGGTTAGGGTTTGTGATAAATATTATAATGGCTATAAGCCTGAAAAAATAGTATAAATAAGAACCTAGGAGGTCTAGGTTGGGGGTTCGGTTATTGTAGTTGGAGTTCAATAGTTGTAAGTTTGTTGTTGAGGTTCAGTGGTTATTATGATTGTAATAAAATAATATAAGAGTCAAGTAAGCCATATTTTTAGGTTTAGGTCACAGGCTGAGGAGCCTAGTGTGATCTATTCTGCCTCACTGAGGTTCTTGAACCTCTTCATCATTCTATGATGGAAGATGTAATGCACGCAGCGCCATATTTTGTAACAGACTAAATAAAAGAGCAAAGAAGCCAAATTTTTGTGGACGTATCCTAGGAGAGGGTGAACCACAGTAAAACTTGTGTCTGAAGTGATGTTTCTTGCATGTTTACTTTCTATCAATGATTAGTTTATGAATGAATGAATGGTTAAGCTAGATGTATTAGAATGCATTCATGGGCCTAAATCTGAATGAATCCTAGAAATACTCAAATGAATAATTAGAGTAATGCATGAGGAAGATAAAATACATTCCATGAGGAAGATAAAATACATTCCTAGATCCCCCTCCTTCCTAGACTGCAAGAACTTGAGCATTGCAGTCACCCATAAAGTTATATCGAGTGAGACTGTGCATTGTGTTGCCTTCTAGTTTACAAGGAGGGCCTATAGTTTTATAGGGTTTTTTTAGAAACATGTTGAGATCTGAACCTGGGTCATCCCTGTTGGAAAAAACTAAGACAACTGAGAGAGGGGGGGGGGTGAATTAGTTGTTTATAAATTTAAACAATTTTATACCTTTTGAACATTATTAATCTTCCTTCAAGTGATCATCAACAATATACAGCATATTGATAGTAAAAGTAAAGACCATCAGTCACACATAAATTACACACAGAGACAAATTTTCACGAGGAAACCCATAAAGGGAGAAAACCTCTTCTTCTTCTTCGAAATGATAGGCAGTCTTTTTCAGTTCTGTGCATCATTTACAATTGAGCACCAACTCAATGTGAGGTTGCTACCTCTGTTTTACAAGATGCAACTTGTTTGAGAACTCCAACTCTCTGGTTTCTCTAGCACCCACTAGAAGGAAGCACCAACTCTCTGAGTATTCCAGCACCAACTGGATGGAAGCACCAACTTCTTGAATGTTCCAGCACCAACTAGATGGAAGCACCAACTTCCAGTTACACAGGCACCAACCTGTATTATAGAGAACACTTGTTCTCCCTAGCACCACCCTGCCACCCAGGTTTCTCTGGCTACAACTAGATGGAAGCTACAACTCCCTGTGTTCAAGCACCCACTTGAACCTTTGAGGACAACAGTCCTCCCGAGAACCTCCCAACCTCCCTAGAAAATTAAAGGATGAATACACATACAATTTATGCAGATAAATCACTTCTTACCATTCTTTTTCTATTCTGTAATTCTTCTCTTTCTTTGTCCATCCAGCAAGTCTCCTCTACATCACATTGTTCTGTCATTCTGCTCTTCTTCTGCTTGCTCTATCGTTCTGCTCTGCTTATGCTCTTCTCTATCGTTCTGCTCTGCATTTCAGCTCATTCTGTACCTCATTTCAAATGTCACACCACGCATCTCTTTCTTACTGTTTCGTTCTTTTTCCATCCAGAACAACCAACCTTCCACAATCTGTATCATCTTCTTTTATGCCTACCTCCCCGACGGTTCACTTCGCCTTTCCTCAGCCGAAACAAGAACACCTGTCCTGGCAACTGAAACGCTAACCAATTCGTCATCATGAGTTTGTTTTGCTAACAGAATCCAAACTCAGTAGTTAACTGTGAGATAGAAAAGTAACCCTCTGATCAATACTTGATCCAACGGTTCAGATACAATCGGGATTTCCCACATCGCGATTTCGACACTCTTGGCGATCAGAGTTTTTGTCACTGACAAATCCTGATCCATGAAACTCCGACAGTGACTAGAGTTAACGGTCTAGATCACTTCTAACTTTAACGACTGCGATTATATCGCAAAATCTCATATCGCGATTTCGGAGTTCTTGATGTCAAGAGATTTTGGCATTACAAAGTCTCGATCCCCGATACTCCGATACGGGCTGTGATCAACGGTCCTAATCATTTCTGGATCTGACGGTCCAGATTCACTCGCGATTTCGCATTTCGCGTTTTCAACATTCATGTTGCATGCCTTACCATATCCTGATTCGTGAAACTTTGATATGTTATAAGATCAACAGTCTAGATCTGAACTTGACTTGACGGCTAAGATTGAAGCGCGATATCGCATATCACGATTTCGGAAGTCTCGTTGCATTGGTTCACTTGCCATTCCATGTTGCGATCCCCGAAACTCCGACACGGTCTAGAATCAATGGTCTAGATCAAAACCTGATCTGACGGCTCAGATTACATCGCGATTTCACATATCGCGAAATCGGCACTCCTGATGTCAAGTGACTTTGTCACTTCAAAGTTCCGATCCCCGATTCCGATGCGCCCCTTTCCCCGCGCTAGCCCTGCTGGCTATATGCCTTGGCCCATATGACCATCAACACATGACCTCGGTCAAACCTCTCATCGAGGCTTCGGCATTTTCTATGTCACCATGCACATGCCTACGGAATTCCCGATCCTCCAATCCCCGATTCTCCGATGAAGGAAATCAACGGTCCAGATCTCATTCTTGCTTTAACGGCTGCGATCAAATCGTGAAATCGCATATCGTGATTTCAGGGTTTTCGTTGTCAAGTGAATTGGACATTTCAAAGTCTCGATCCTCGATTCTCCGATGAAGCCTCCTGTCGAGCTTCTCCTGGTGGCGTCCGATCGCTGCCACGCTTATCTCCCTCGCAGCTTCTACAGATCTGACGGCTGATGGCAACCCTGCACCAAATCCAACGGCTCTCACTGCGTTCGATTATTCACTGCTTTCGATCATTCACCTCTCTGAACTTGTCTTCTGTTTGCTTGTCATCTTCACTATTGACATCAATGACAAGCATTCCCTGTTTGTTAACTGAATTTTCCAACAATCTCCCCCTTTGGCATTGATGGAAACACTTGCATTTAGACTCAACTCTCCTCTACATTCTGCCATTCAGGCTCGATTTCTCTGTTCCCGAAACCTTTCGAACTCGACTCCTTTCTCCCCCTTTGACATCAATGTCAAAGAAGAAATATTCTTCCACTGATCTGTTATAAAAACATACTCCCCCTGTCAACTGTAAGCATCTTGGAAATACACCAGATATTCAATAAGCACTCCCCCTGACCAGGTGAACATATTAGAGACAAGAAATCATAACCCCCAACTTCTGACGAAGATATCCAAAAGGGGTTGCTGCTAATGGTTTAGTAAATATATCAGCAATCTGTTCTGTAGAAGGTATATAATTCAGCTGAACAATTCTGTTTGTAACTTGTTCTCGGAGAAAATGATACTTGATTGGAATATTCTTAGTCTTGGAATGAAGAACAGGATTCTTGGAGACACTAATTGCACTTGTGTTATCATAATGAATTGGAATAGGATCAATTTAAGTTACCTTCAGATCTGCAAGAGTTTGTATCATCCATAAGATTTGTGTGCAGCAAGTAGCAGCAGCAATGTATTCTGCCTCTGTAGTGGATAATGAGATGGATCCTTGCTTCTTAATAAGCCATGCAACTAATGAGTCACCCAAAAAGAATGCTCCTCCACTGGTGCTTTTTCTCTCATCAACACAATTTGCCCAGTCTGCATCTGAATAAGCAGTTAACTAGAAATTCTGATTTCTAGGATACCACAGTCCATAGGTCATTGTTCCCTTCAAGTATTTAAATATTCTCTTGACA
>ML792829.1:7384-27848 GCA_009831015.1 Picea engelmannii
TTATTATGGGTCATATCTTAATTAAATTCACTAAGAAGGTCATAATGGGCATATTACTTGGAGAAACATCTTAGTGTAATAGCTCATCAGAATCGGGAGGAAGAGTATTACAGGATAAGATGATGAGAAGTGACTTTCAGTGGACGAAGAAGCCATCAGGATGGATAAATCACTTTTTACAGGCAAAATGATTAATTAATTGATTAATTAATTAAGTGATATAATCAAGGAATAATAAAATAAAGTAAAAGTCACTTGGAGGGAAAAGGTCAACGACGAATTAGGGTTTCGGGAAGTTATAAAGGAAGGGTAAAGCAACCTAATTCATTATGCATTGTTATGATTTGATGTTCAGACTTCCGAGAGGAGGAGGAGAGCCGACCTTACTGTTTTGTGGATTTCTGGAGGAAACCACCACCATTGATCGGTTTCGGTGTTGAGAGACACATCCTAGCCAATCGGAGATACCATCCAGGTATTTCACCATTCTTTTCAGGAGAGATTATTGTGGAGGGCGCAGCTCAACCAAGGAGGGCGCAAGTCATTTTGGAGATTCAGAGATCTGCAATAGACCGTGGTCCCGATTGCAGATTCATTCCGACCCAGTAGAGATCCAGCCAGGGCGCTTCCATTGAGCCATTCATCATCAGATTCCGACGGTGGAATCTTGCAGATCGACCCATACAGCCATTTTGGGCGCAGTCATCCCGGACAGACGTTTGGCATTGCATGCAGGGGTTCCCTATCAGATCCGGCCAAACCCTTCCGACCCATTTCATCATTGGACGAGACGATCGTTTTGAGCTATATAGCAACATATTCCGACGGTGGAATCCTTTGGGGCGCATTCAGTGCCCAAGGAGGGGCGCAAACCCCCCAGGGGTCCAGATCTAGTGCCGTAGAGGTCCGATCTGAGTTCCATCAGACATTATTTCCAGTGTAGAGGTCAGGGTGCATTGATTGGAGCAGTTTCGAGTTCATTCTGAGGGTGGATTCTTTAGATCGAGTTTTCCAACTGGTAGCGGTTACCGTACTTCTCTGGTATCGCTCATTTTGCCTATCTATCCGTGCATGCAGCATATCTGTTGTCTTCTTACGGTCACGGGTATTTATTTTGTTATTTGATTGTATTCCAGTACAGATCCATGAGATCTGACTGACGTCTAGTCTCTATATTTCAGTAGGCGATTTGTATGCCCATGCATGCACTATTATTATTCAGGATATTGAGCAGTTGACATTCTATACTATTGCATGTGTCTTTTTATGATTGTTAAACCTTCATTATGCAAAATGCACTTGTAATAAACGACATGCAACTCTAATAACCAACATGCAAACACTATAACCGAAGAACATTTCAATCATCCAGCTAAAACGCATCCAGAAACCCCCAGTGTATCAGATCTGCACGCCAGAGCAGTAGAACAGTAGCAAATATCTTGATCAACCAGATCAGGGATATTTCAAACAAGTTCATAAATTAATAAAGAACACTTTTCATTCTTGAAATTTAATAGATTTACATGATAAATTTTAGAATTTAGAATTTACTATGCAAGCACATTTAGTAATACCAATAATAATCATGTGTTTCTAAAAATATATCTTAATATTGTATTGCACATAACTTGGATAGAGATTTATGTCATTTTATGAAATGTATTGAAAATATTATAATGTGTGCTCGTTAGGAGTGGTCTGGAATATTAAAGGAGAGATAAATAAGGTTTTGATTTTCAATTTGAGATTGATAAGGTTTTGGTTAGAATTTCTAGCTTTTGGAAATTATGAAAAGTTGTCTTGGACTAAAGTGTATTTTCTTCATGTAACTATTTTTTCATTATCATATAAATGAGATTCATAATTCAATGGAAATTGAGTTTCCATAGAACATATCACATGAAGTTTCTACTCTACTAAACACGAGCTCCTTAAAAGTTTATTTCAAAAATGATTTACAATTATACTTGTAAAATAAGTCAAGAAACACTATTGTCAAAATAAATATTAAAAAAAAAAACATTCACTTGAAATAATTATTACCTATGCTTCAACATACTTTTGTTGATACTCAAACCCAACTATTTGAAAGCTATATATTCTTTTGCAACAATTAGTTATAACTTGTTGCCCATCATTGAGAAATTTAAAGGCCACAAATTGTCCTCCTCTGGGATTACATTAAAAAAATTGAGTTATTATCTAAAGAGCAAATCACAAAATGGTGAAAGTAGCTTCACTCGTTGAGGATAAATAATCACTTAAATATTATATTTTAGTGACCTTTCATATGTTCCAATTAGGACACCTAATATGTTTCCTACAAAAACCACGGAAAAATCATGGCTCCACATCTCATATTTTATGCGGCACTATTTGTGTTTTGTTGTTTTAGCAAAACCATTAATTTTCACATTCTAGTAATTGTTTTTTCCACTTACAATCTAAAGAGCAAATTAAAGAATGGTGAAAGTAGTTTCATTGGTTGGGGAATAAATAATCCTTATATGTTATATTTCAATTACCTTTCATATGCTCCTATTAGAACACATAACATGTTTTCTACAAAAACCACTAGAAAATCATGGCTCTACATCTCATATTATGTTGTGTTCTTTGGTTTTGTTGTTTTTGCAAAACCATTCATTTTCATGTTCTAGTAATTGTGTTAAGCCCTAAATAGTGGCACATTACCCCTTATTTGGGGCATATTACATTAGTAATGTTATTTTATTTATGTCAGCTTGGGTCCATTAGTTGTAATTGTACCTCCTAGTCTCTTATATATACCAAGGAGACCTTTTCATTTGGAATCATCTTGTATTTGGAAATTTATGTGGTGTATAAGGAGGTTGCCCCCTCGAAGAAGCTTATTATCTGAAATTATCTTTTTTTCAAGGCGTTGAGTACTTATTCTGAGGTTTTTTTATGCTATCTTGACATTTGGTATCAGAGCTCAAGGTCTTGGGGTTTCGCTGCTACATCTGAGACACCTTGGAATTTTCGCTATAACTCTTTTTCTACGATGTTTCAGAAGGAACCTCTTGGAGTATATTTAGTAGATGGATCAAGGTACGTTGGGTTCAAATTTCAGCTCATGGGGCCTTGTACTTTCAGAGATATATCCTGTGTAAGATAGGGTTCTGGAATCATCCTGAATTTAGTCATCACAGAATTTTCGCTATGAAATTTTTTCTATAAAGTTTTAGACCATGAAATCTGGAGGATATTCACATAAATTATCAAGGTATCTTTGATAAAAAAATTCAGCTTCTGGGTCATCCTAATTTTGTAGATACACCCTGTGCAAGATAGGGTATCTGACTAGTCATATTAACTAGTCTAAAACACATCTTCCGGGTAAAATAGTGATATATTCTCCAGTGAGTATCCAAATTAAGTGATACCAATTGCATTGGACAGTGGACAATATGTAGTATTTATGGTACAAGTTTCATAATCAAATATCAGATATTGTGATCTTGGCATGCTTTACAAGTACGCTCTCCTGGAAGGGGAAAAAATCAGCAAGTTGGGGGGAAGTTACCATAACTTCCACTTGGCACATCCAATTTTAATCGGACCTATGGAATTGCAAAGAAGAAATATCAGAGAACTACAAAAAAGAAATTTTCATACCCAGAAGGGCTGAAATTTTGGAGATATAGTAGAATGAATATCGTCTAGCAGAACCACCTCAAAATCAAGGTTTAAAAGTGATGCTTGGCCAACATGCCACCAAAAAAGGGAACTTCTACACCAAATAAGCCTCTAGACAGTCCCACTTGGACTCTTGATGAAGGCGAAGAAATGCGTAGGGACATAAATGATTTACAAAAGAAGACAGTAACAAAAGATGAACTACAAGGGATGATGGATGGTTTAAAAAGGCAGATCATGGAAGGATTGAGAAATTTCCTAATAGAGAGGACACCTGAAAGTGAAAATGTATCCCATGAAATTCATGATAAGGACACAAGGAAGATGAATCAAGAATGGAGAAACTCCAACTTTGGGTTGAAGACCAATCACTTTCCTAAGATCGATATGAGGAAGTTTGATGGCAAGGACCCAATCACATGGATACTTTAGACAGAGCAATTCTTTGATCTACATGATGTGCCACATACACAAAAGGTACAAATTGCTTATTTATATTTAGAACCCAATAAATTTGTATGGTATCGATGGCTTTGTTCTCGCAAATCACTTGTCACTTGGACAATTTTCACGGAAGAAATGATAGCCCACTATGAGGGTACAAGGAGCAATACCTTCTTTAGCCAATTGATAAATCTCAAGCAAAAGGGTTCAGTTACAAAGCACATTGAGAACTTCCAAAGATTTAATATAAAGGTAACATATATTCTAGATGAGCACTTGATTGATGTATTCATAGGAACTTTAAAGGATAACATTCAACATGAGGTTCGCCTTTGGGAACCCAAATCATTGGAGAATGCATTCAGGGTGGCAAGAAATGTTGAAAGTAAAAATATGGCTATGGCTAATAGAAGGACCACTCCTAACATCTATCGAGAGAATAATGTTCCTTCTTCTAAAACACCTCAACCTACAAGGTTGACACCTCAACAATTGGAGGAAAGAAAAGCAAAAGGCTTATGCTTTAATTGTGACAAGAAGTACAGTAAGGGACATAACTGTGGTGAGAAGAAATTATTCTACATAGATTGTGAAGAGGAAGAAGAACAAGAACCATCTCAAGATGAAAACGTTATCGTATCGTGTAATGCATTGGCTGGAATTAGCACTCCTCGAACCCTCAAGATCGAAGGATATATCAAAAAGAAAAAGGTAATAGTCCTGATTGATTTTGGTAGTAACCATAATTTCATTCATTATAAATTAGCCAAAGCTCTCAATTGCTTTGTATATCCAGCGCCATAGTTTTAAGTAATGATTGCAGATGGAGGAACTATCAATTGCTTAGGAAAATGCAATAATATCAATCTTTCTATGGGGTAGTATGTAATGAATAGTCCAATGATTGCTATACCCATGGGTGGTGTTGATGTCGTACTGAGAATCCAATGGTTACAATCATTAGGAACAATGGCTTTTAATTTTCAAGAACTTTTCATGAAATTTTCATTGGAAGGAAAATAAATTGAGTTAAGGGGTATCATAGGGAAACCAAGTAAGGTGATAAGCTCTAATGGCATGACAAAATTATTGAAAAAGGGGAATCATGGTGTAATTGCACAACCATGCTCACTAGATGTTCAAACATCTAAGCCATCTATTCCTCTAGATCTCCAAGGGATCATTGATAAACATTCCAAAGTATTTGAAGATATTCCCAAAGGTCTTCCACCCACTCGAAATCATGCTATTCACCTAATTTCTGAAAGTGTTCCTCCTAACATCAGGCCTTACAGATACCCTTATGCCCATAAGAGTGAAATTGAGCATATGGTTGAAGAAAAGTTAGAGGCTGGCATTATTAGACATAGCCAAAGTTCTTACTTTGCACAGGTGGTAATGGTACTCAAGAAAGATGGCCCATGGTGTATGTGTCCAGATTATAGAGAGCTCAACAAGATCACTATTAAAGATAAGCTTCCCATTCCCGTCATTGATGAATTGTTAGATGAACTACATGGAGCAATATATTTCACAAAGTTGGATCTTCGTTCAGGGTATCATCATATTAGAATGAAGGAAGCAAATATCCCAAAAACAACATTCTGAACTCATGAAGGCCATTATGAATTTTTGGTCATGCCTTTTAGCCTTACAAATGCACCTTCCACATTCCAAGGGTTGATGAATTCCATTTTCAAGCCCTTCCTTTGAAAATTTATGTTAGTATTTTTTGATGATATATTAATCTATAGCAAGTCTTGGGAGGATCATGTGCGACATGTTGACAAGGTGCTACAACTACTAAAGGAGCAACAACTATATGCCAAACCATCCAAATGTTTCTTTGGGGTGAAGGAGGTAGAGTATTTGGGTCATATTGTATCGCATGAAGGTGTCAAGGTAGACCCTAACAAGATTAGGGCCATGATGGACTGACCGATTCCCAAAACATTGAAGAATCTTAGAGGATTTTTGGGTTTGACAGATTACTACTGCAAGTTTGTTTGGAACTATGGAAGAATAACAACACCTTTTTTTATAGCAAGATTTGCCTCACCCCATGCAATCTTGCACAGAAGGCCTTTTTCCATTTCCCTATGCAGACTTGTAATCCCTTTTTGCAAATCCTAGAGATAAAAATACAATTTTTCCACATATACGCACCTTGCTTACTATACAGCACGCGTATACGCAGGTTGAACCACTACAGCCCGCATACATCAGGAAATGTGCCCAAAATTGAAAAATGGTATCGGGTTTCCATGTCACGTCATGAGATCAATTATCCTTGGCCTTCCATATACTGGAAACGTTCCGACTCGGCCCTTCAGTTCCACTTGAAGGCTATAAATGGGCCAAATCCAAGCTATGGAAAAGAGGAGAAAGAATTCAACTTTGAAAACAAAGTTACTCTGGAGGAATTATTCACTTCATATTGAGTCTACATTTATTCTTTAAGTTTGAACACAGTGTTCAGCCCCCAAGCTCTTCCCTTGTTGATTGAGAACTTCATTGTCTCTCTTACAGGAGCTTGCCTTTGGTGGAGGATTGAAGTGGTGGAGGCCCAGCTGGAAGGAACTTAGTTTCTCAGTTCTGAACCGTGCTGACACAGAATTTTGTAACTTATTCATTTTTGTAGATTATATCTTAATAGAAATACTTTTTTCTCGTCCAATTGATATCTTGCAAATATTTGAATTATTATTCCATGGGCGTATTTGTTATGAATGTTGATAGATTATGATATTGAATGTGCTAACATCATATATCATCACCATATGCTTGCATTGCTTGGTTGTTGAGGACTAGTTGCAGGTATATTGCTTTGGGTCAAAGTGCTCAACGGTGGACTTCATCTAACGTCTGGACGAGGTAGGCCTTTTATCTTGTCTTGCTAGCATATTTGTTTATATAGCATACTTGAGAATAGAGTTGATTTCTGCAGTCATTTCCGTTTGTTGCGGTTTACCCCTAGCCATAGAGAGATTTTCCTCGTAACAAAATCGACGACCATACTGGGGATTGAATCTTCTTTTTTGGGGCTTGGAGTGTTTTTATCCTTAGATTTATCTCGTTCATATTGAGTTTCTTGTTGTATGATTGCTCGACAGCGTCTGTTCACTCTAGGTTCGAGTCTTTCAACCTTCTCCTTAGCCTAGCTGTGTTTTGACACATATACGCATGTTTTTGCTTGACAGTCATGTACATACGCGTGTTGTCCTTCTGAAAGTTGCGTACATACGCGCTTTTCCCTTGAACAGTCGCGTACACCAACCTTTGTTGCTTGTTTTTTGGGTTTGGTGGTTGATGGGTAGGTTTTGATGATTGTTGAGTCTTCTTGGGTCTCTCTAGTGACTGTTAAGTGTCTGTGGAATGACAGGCAACTTGTCTTTGGTTGAATTTTTGGGTGGTGCCTTTCTCATCATCTTTTCATTTTGATTGTCCTTGTACATTGGGCTGGGTAGTTTGCTCCTTGATATCCTACTTGAGTTGTCTCTGTCTATACACAATGGATTCTTTATATCAAGTTGTTGTTCAGTCCTTTCATTTTCATTTTTCTTATATTGAAAATACAAAAATATTAGGCATTTTACATTGGTTGACATTTTGATCTATTGAGACTTTGTCATTTATCTTAGTGCATGTAAAGAAATATTGCATTTTTATTTAGAATTGCAAAATTGAATTGAACATTGCATTTTTTGGAAGCATATCATATATTGGAAATTGACGTTAGGCCTTTGCATTGTATTCATATTCATTTATTTTACTTGTTGAGTCATAACATCACTAGTTTCACAACTGCACCTTTTGAGTAAGCAAGGCCATTAAAATTAACGCTATAATTTAAAATTGATTAGTAACGATTTTATTTTCTATGGTGCACAAACTAGCTTAGGATTTAGTGCCTTGGAATAGGATCTTTGTGAGTAAATTTCTCCAAGGCTATTAAATCAAGATATGTGTCTGACTAAGGGAGTGGAGAAATCCATTGTATAATCGGTAATATAAGGAGGCTCCACTTACACTGGAGTTAAATAAGAAGCCGCATGAGGTCGGTTGAAGGGATATCCCCTGGATACCTTCTTAGAGTCAAAGATAATTTTGGGGATCTATTTGTATCTGGGGATCTTGCTAGTGCCCTTACCTCTGTGAGAAGCGGTGCTTTCAAGGTTTCGGGCTTTGCTACCCTGCCCATATGATGGACCTGACTTACGATTGTTTGTCTGTGCATCGATTATACTATGGTTGCTTAGTTGCTTGACTTAGGTGCCACATAGGTTACTTGCAAGGGTTATTCTGGAGGTACCCAGGGTCAAATAAGGGTCGGACAACACATAGTCTTTATGGAGGATTACCTCTCCGGGAGGATATGTCTGACTGGTTGTTAAGCCCACAAGGGCCCTTATAACTGATTTTGATACCTCTGATCTTTAACAGGGAGTTTCAGGCCCCTCTTGGGCGAGGCATACCTACTTTAGGGAGGGAGGCCCCTTTCATTCATTATATCCTGTTTGTGTACATATTGTTCGTTTGATTATTTTTGGTGTGCTCTTTGATTACTAGTTGGCCTTAGGAGTTAGTTTTATATCTTGAGTCTTAAGTCATCATGGATTCAGACCATCTTCCCCGCCAGTCTCACCGCTTGTTACAGTTACCACCGGATTTCGAGTCTTTGCCTTCTAAAAGGCGTAGAGTTATTAAACGTGGTACACACACCTCCACTTATCAGACTTGTGATTCTACAAGGATGAGTACTGAATTGAGTCATCAAAATACCGAGAGCCCCTCAACTCCCACACCTACTATAGTTAATGGCACCCCTTCGACTCCTGCAACCACAATGGTTGTAGTGCCAGAGGCACCTATCATCATTATTGCCCGTCCTATAGTGAATGCTCAACCTATTGCCACGAACCTATTTGGGTCTCTTGGTCACTCACCGGGCTATAATGTTGAGTCCATCCCGATGGCCTCTAGTCCTTTTTCCTATGGTATGCCGAATTTTACTTCGCAGTTTTCAAACTCCATCCCAACTGTTGGCCCTAATGATAGCATTGGACTTGGGGGCACAACTACTCCTTATACTCCATTCTCGTTTGGTGGCTCGCAGATCCCTCAAATGACTCCTACCATGGGAGGCATTCCTTCTTTTAACCCCGAGTCTAATCTTGTTGCTTCTGGGTGGAGTAACCAACCCGACGGACAAGATTATGCTCAAGTTTCATCCTTTACCCTCACATCCTCAGTGTCAATTCTGACCAACACATTTGGCATGACAAATCCACCTTTATCCTCTGGATTCACACCCTGAGGAGGTCAGTTTCACACCTTGGGCAACCCCCAACCCGGAGCCACTCTGGCTGGGGGCAATTTTTATAACCCTCATTAGAACATTCCTACTGGAATGGTGCCCAACCAACCTTTTATGAATCAACCTGGAGGAGGGTCTTATAATCTCGGACAGGGCCATGGTGCTTACCAAAACCCTGGATGGGTTGTGATTCTCCAAACACAATATTTCCAGGGAGCTTGGGGCTAGATGTCGCAACCTCATCTCCCTTTTCTGGCCATGCTTAACCTGCCAGACTTGTCTAAGTTGATGAACGACCCTGTGTGTCACGATCCTACATGGCCCCCCGTTCCCACCAAACTTCCTTCGGACATTCTGAAATTCGAAGGCAAGAATGGCGAGGACCTTGGTGATCACGTTACCACCTTTCACTTATGGTTCTCTTTGAATTCCCTTAATGACGATTCCATTCGGTTAAGATTATTTCAACGCACCCTCATAAGGGTTGCCACGAAATGGTATATCGAGCTACTTAGGGGGGCATACGAGACCTTTAGTCAGATGGTGCTAGTCTTCCTTGATGTTGGCTTAGAACTTTTGTCGACCTTACGCCAGGACAAAGCCACTCATATCTTGGATCAGATCCACGAGTGGCATAGATGGAAGAGGTTGATCAAGACCTACATACCCCCAGATTTCCTATTAGAATGGTTCCTTAAGTCCTTGCAGCCTCCTATTTCGAAGGATGTTGCTACATCTGAGGTTACATCTGAGGAAGAAGCAATCTTCAAAGCCTAGCAGATAGATCTTATATATGCTCAGCCTGGGATGCTATACGAGATTCTTTCGGACGCACCAAGGTCAAACTATAACCCTAGACAAAAGCCCGGACCTCATGCCGATGGCATTGTAGGATCTGCCAATGTGAAATCTGCAGACTCAATGATAAGCCATTTGAAAGAGTTGTCTCTAAACCAGTCTACAGGAGGGACAACTTCATTTATGTCTTCCAATCCCAATCAGTCGGCGGATGTACATTCCATGCAATCTTCAACTAGCCCAAATGGTAACCATCAACCAGGCGGGAATAAGAAGAAAGGACATAATAATAATCATAAGGGTGGGAATAATAATAATAAACCCAAGGACAATGGTAATAATGAGAGGACGAATAATAATGTTGGTGAGGGAAAGAAAGAAAGGTGTAAGGTGAAATTTCCCTGTAAGCTTTGTACAAACGATCATCTTACTCATTTATGCCCCAAACTTGTGGAAGCTGTGAGGATCTTATCTCTACCACCTGCCGTGTTGACAAATCCTTTTCCACATAACTAGCACATGGCCTCAACCTCCTCAAATGCCGAAAATGTGGTCGGTGGAAGTCGAAACCCACCGACACAAGACAATGACCGTTTGTGCATCAATATGGTCAATTCTCAGGTTAACGTATCCACCCAGTCTTACGATTACAGTTCTTCACAAACTGTACCTGGTCTAGAGTCTCCTCCTTCTTTGGAGATGCCCTTGCAGATCGAAAAACCAGACCTACCGCCTCATATTCCGAAAGGATTACTCAAGCGCTCTACTCAGAATCCAAATGCTAGAGCCGCCCAGAACTACTCTATTGTTGAGGACCTAGGTCAAACCCCTTGTGCGATGTCGGCCCTGGAGGTACTCCAGACGTGTCCTTCACAGAGGAATGCCTTGTTTTCTGCGTTAGGATATCTAGACCCCAGTGGCTCGAAAGTTATCAAGTTTGACGTCACAAATGTGAAGCCTCTCTTGCCTTACCATGTGGCATTCCAAATCCACGTGGGTTACTCGAAGTCTACCATCAAGCGTGCGGTTGTTGATGAAGGCGTTGCAACATGTGTGATGTCCATGACCTATTGGGAATCTCTTGGCTCTCCGACTCTCTCTCAGCCTCCGACCATGTTGACTGCTTTTTACGGTCGCTCTTTCCACCCTCACGGTATTCTTCCTGCTTTTCTGGTCCATTTAGGTGGAAAGACGATAGAGGTGGATGTCGAGGTGGTTGATGCACCCCTCGATTATAACTTGTTACTAGGATGCAATTGGACTTATGCTATGACTGTCGTCATATCGTTCGTCTTCCGCACTCTTTGTTTCCCTCACGATGGGAAGATCATGACGGTCGACCAGTTATCCTTTGCGTATGCTAGCCCCAGTGCATCTGTTGGACCATCGATCCCCGTGGTCGACAATTCTCAGTCGACAACTGAGAATATCGGTGTCGGAATGTATTCATCCCTTATAGGCACCTTTGAATTCATGGCATCGATTCACCATGTCCATTCGGCTCGTTTCATCCAAGAGGTCTGTTCCTTTCCGCACTTCCTATTTTAACGATCCTTGGACCCTACCTTCCTCGACTGCGTCTTGTGAAGGTCAGTCGCATGCTAGAATGACCATGCCATTGTCGGCATTAGAGATAGCGTATCAAGTTGTTCTTGACTCTTCCGTCGATTCCGATCCTATTACCTCGCCAACGGACGAGGATGATTTCGTTCTTAAGCCTGTGTGGGCCACTTCGTCGTCTTGTTCACATGACTGCCTCGATGAGACTTTACCCTCGGATAAAGCTATCATCGAAGCCATGAATGGGTTTGACAAACCTTGGGATGATATGCATCATGCTCTTATTTTCTCCCAAATCTTGCTAGAATTAAACAAGATGACTTTTGATCTACTTTGAGTGAGATAGTCGGTCACGTCGTAGTTCCACTTGATACACACGACATTTATGACGAAGGAAATATGGTGAGTATCTCTCCTACCGTCACGATCGATCTTCAAACTTTGAAGTTCCCTCGGCATCTCTCACGAGATGACCGATGGCGTGTACGGTACCAAGCTAAGAATTACATTATCGTTGGCAACAATTTGTATTGTCGAGGAATAGACAATATCCTAGGTCATTGTTTAACTCATGAAGAAGCTAAGTCAGTTATAAACGATTTCCACAGTGGGGCTTGTGGTGGTCATCTATCCGGGCTTGCGACAACCCATAAAATTTTGCGAGTCGGTTATTTCTGGCTGTCTATATTTAAAGATTGTGTTGAAGCATTTAAGAAGTGTCACCCCTGCCAGGTGTTCACTCAGAGAATGCACTCGCATCCAGCCCCTCTCCATCCAGTCATTACCATCGGTCCCTTCACCAAGTGGGGGGTGGAATTTTTGGATTACAACCCAACTTTGGCTGGGAGCATCAACACATTATCGTGGTCGTAGACTACTTTACTAAGTGGGCCGAGGCCATGCCTACAGTTAAATCCGACGTGAATATTGTCATCTTCTTCATATTCAATCAAATTATCATCGGGTTCAGTATCCCGAGTGAGATTGTCATTGATCATGGTAGTCACTTTCATAATGAAATGATGGAAGAGCTAGCATCCAAGATGGGGTTTAAGCATGGTCATTGTTCCCCTTACTACCCTCAGACAAATGGACAAGTAGAGACCGTCAACAAGTTTCTCAAGACCATTTTGCAGAAAATTGTCAGCCAAAACAAATCTGACTGACATATTATGTTATATCCCACACTCCAGGCATACCGAACCTCGGTCAAGACTGCCATCGGATTTTCTCCTTTCCAGTTAGTACACGGTGTGGAGTTGATATTACCTATTGAATGTGAAATCCCTTCTCTTAGATTGGAAGTCACACTTGTCCCTGACACTTCTAATCTCGAGCGACGCCTCGTACACCTAGAGAGCCTTGAAGAGCAGCGTCGAGAAGCCTCTACGACTATTGAAGTGAATAAGAGACGTGTCAAGGTCCAATACGATAAGTATGTCTGTCCTCAGTTGTTGCTGAGGGTGACTTGGTCCTTTTATATGATCAAGCCAAAGAACCGTTGAGGCCAGGCAAGTTCAAACCCATGTGGCACGGTCTCTATATCGTGCGACTTGTCTTAGAAAAAGGAGCTTATGAGTTAGAAGATTATGAAGGGAACATATTGGTCGAGCCTTGGAATGGGCTCTACTTGAAAAGATATTACGCTTAAGCCCCAAGCTTGGGCGTAACTCTTTGTATACTAATGTAATTTAGTGTATATATATTTTCCCTTTATTTTTTGTCTTCAACTTGCTTATCGAGTTTTCCCTTGGTTGGAGGATGTCAACAGAGTATTCAGTCTACTTAGGATTCACAGACGGAGCCAATCTTCATACACGGAACTTGGCTTCTGTCACTTGGGTAGTTTTCTCACCCGAGGGTCTACTAGTGTCTTCAGGAGGTGTATGCCTAGGGCCATCCATGAATAATGTGGTCGAATATAACATCGTTATAGAACTTTTACGCGATGCCATTTCACATGGTATTTTCTCTTTAGAGGTTCACTTGGATTCCCAGTTAGTAGTATGTCAGTTGAACGACAGTGACCGTGTGCGTGATCCTACATTACTCTGACGATTCCTACGGGTACGCCTTTTAGAGCGACAATTTAATTTTATTACTTATCATCACATACCTAGGAGTTCTAATTATGTATCTGATGCTTATGCTAATTTCGTTTTAGATTGGCATTTGTCGCATAACTAAAGAAAATAAATCATTCTCATCAATGTACACATTGTAATACAAGTAAAGCCAAAGAATCATGTTTTATATATATATTTCAAAAAATATGATGTTTATAGTACAAAGTTGGGGCCAACACCCTCAATACACATATACAACCGATAATACAAAATACATGACATCTACGTTTGTGGCGCTGGATGTGTTTCATGATAACAAACTACGGCATTTGTGAGACACCAAAAGAGTCACACCCAAGCTCTGGGCATGCCAACCACCTGTCGTTGCATGGCCTTCGACAGACCCTCTACCTGAACCATCAGAATCCCATGTGTCAAACGAGACAGGTTTCCCTACATGTTTTGAAGGATTCTTTCTGCTTCTCCTCCCGTCGCCTCATCTCCTTGGTGCCTCGGACGATGTTGTGGAAACTCTTATGGCCATAGCGGACCTATGTCTGCGTCACACACATCTCTAGTTAGTACTTAAACATCATCCAAAATTTTATTTTTTTTACTATACAAAAATACAAAAAAATGAAATATTTAAAAACTTTGACATACCTATGTCCCCGTAGGTAGTCCCTGGTGGTAGTGGCATGTCAGGGTCCCCTCTGAAGTCGATCCCTGCATAGGGGTAGTCATCTAGAGCAATGACCCTTCGTCTCCACTAGTAAAATAAATCATTGTTTTAGGGTGTGGGCACCCTACCCCCCCTCTATCGTCTCATCACCTTGGTCCACCATGCCATGACTGGATCGCGAGGTCCTCGAGGAATGATCTCAACTCTAGGTCCCAAACCTGGAACTCGCTCGAAGAAAAAGCTACACAAGATAGATGCAAACCCGAAGTTCCTCTTGTCACCCTGTTTGCATTCTGTCAACTGGCTCTTCATATTAGCCAGTAGCGAGGTGCACCAATCGTACACCATGGGTCTCAAACACTCTATGGAGTAGAACATGACAGGCCTCGATGCCTGGTGCAATGAAGCCAACTCTGTGATCCAGTTCAAAACGAGGACAACAATCTTTAGGCTTAGATTGTTTATCGCTCAGATGGGGAGTTGACTCCCGACCTTCTCAGTCCCTGCTATACAGTGAGCGTCTATGTACTCTTCTATATTCATACCGCTTCCAGCTCTTCGGGCTTTAAGGTTCACCACCTTGCCCTGATGCGACAACCCTATCAAGAAATATATATACTCGACTTCAATCCTTAATGATTTCCCATCAAGGTTGAAGCTTTCATTGTCTGGATCCCAGTAATCCATGAGCAACTGAAGCAACCTCACTTGGGCCATCATCCATTTGAGTGCCCAAAACTTGTACAACCCGCATATTTTCAAGTGCATTTGGGCCCCCAGATCTCTTTCCACAACAACATCTACCTCCTCATGTTCCCTTTCCCTCCATTCTAGCCCCAACCTGCCAGAGAAACATCATTTTTTGAGTTAGCAACCATCAAAAACCTTGTTTACGGACATATACGTGGGTTGCAGCATCCATAGTCGCGTATAGGGATGAGTATACGCAGTCTGTATTTTACACAATCGTGTATAACCCCGCATATACGCAGTCTATATTTTACACAATTGCGTATAACGTCGCGTATACGTGACCCAATGAATGGTAGCCCGCGTACACCTAAATACCTAATTTGCGCCTTAAATAACTTAAAATTTGAAACTTATATACAAAATGTAATCCAATCGAAAGGAAGAGGAGGGGAAGAGGAATTACCTAGTCCAGACGGTCTCTGATTATGTCACTCGACGCTCCTGCAATCACCAATTGAAGATCGGAGGTAATTTGGTCCAAAATTCACTATTTGGGTAAAAAAGTCAAATGACATAGTAAAATTTGGTTTTTGTTACTATTTATAATAGTTTTTACCCACTTTACATAGTTTCAGATCGTATTTTTGCCTAATGGACTAATACAAGAATGGATTGAGTTGGTTTTTATAGATTTCACCAGGATTCTTCCGTTTCTTAGCGTTATGTTGACCGTTCGTAACTACGGACATGTATTTCGCTACTCAACATATAGGATAGGTATCCATTCCATCATGCACACTTGCATTGTCCTATAACTGTCACTCATATGCCTTAGGTACAAACCCATTTTTTAGCGACACAAAACCCTCCATCTGCTACAAGACCTATCGTTATCAAATGGTAGAGACTTGCCAAACATGGGTACCCTAGTTAGATCCTCTGATCCATTTGGTGCCCATGCAGAGATTTTTTTTGTAGGACCAGGAGTCCCTTATAGCTAATACACGACTTTATGCTAAGCCTCATTTCTCATTCATAAACATGCTGACCTAATCCTAGAGGACTCCCTGTCGAGTTTGATTTAATCTCTTTTCCGACTCATTTTCAAAAAGTGAAAAGATTGCCGAGTGAACTTGTCTCTTTCACACTCTAAATTGGATTTGAAAGGGCATCTATTTGGTACAAGTTTATCCCTTTTTCACACCAAGTAGACTAATATTATGAAAAAGGACATTTTTTTGGCGTTAAGTTGTGATTGCATCTCATGCCCTTGCTTGCAGTATTGAGCCTATTGTCGATTCTCGCTTTGCGTTATAAACCGTTTGCCTTAGCAGTTTTGCATCCTCAACCAAGCGGAGCCTTGTTATATCCTTTGCAACTTGACACCCTATACCCAGGAGGAAACATTCCCCCGAGTGTCCATCTCTCGCATGCACCTCCTTGCATTGAGCATAGGTATGTTCCACTGCTGGAACTAGTTTTTCTTACGTGTGACACTTGTTTCCTCCTCTGTATCATAGCATTCATTTGACTATGAAAAAACAAAAAAATATGGGTGGGAAGGGAGTATTATCTTATATTGGCAGTAGTCGTGTCGCCTTTGAATAGAGCACAAAGTTATTGAGTCCACTTGTCATCATAATTTTGGGTTTAGCATGGCCTTAGGAAGCTGAGCTCGTTACAAAGAGTTTTCTCCCCCAACTCGTTACTCTTCCAGTCCCTATGGAGAGTTTGATTGATGCCTCATGCATCTCATGGTTTCATCATTTAGTCTATGATGCCAAAGTCATCCATATGTCTCATGCTCTTGTTCAAAGGATGTCTATCAACCTGTGTCGGGCATTCCTCAGAACTCTTGACTTTGCATGTCGGCCATACCCTCAGTTTGTCTCATAATCACATGAAGTTGTAGTCCTATTACGCACCCTTGTCCTACTTTCCTCATCAGTAGGTAACCTTGAACCCAACAGTTGACATTTCATCATTGGTCGTTGACTGGGTGGTTTCCCTTGTGTTTGACGACAAGACAACTATTCACACATTGGGATTCGTGCAGTGTCTTGGATGCCATTAGCCTTATTGGTTTCCTCACCTTTGTCAGCAGTTTTCCTCATTGGTTGCTATTTAGAGGGTCTTTTTTGTGTACCTCTTGCACTTGGCATACACGAAAGGCGCATAGGGTCGTTGGTTCGTGAACATGTTCTTCATCCGATTTCCTCCAAATCATCAAGATCCTACTTTGTACCTCGTGCTAAATGATGAGAGATGCCTTAATGCCTTCCTTTCAGCAGGTCTCCTTCCATCGAATTCAACTCATCTATTCTGGAAACGAGACCTAGAGTCCTATGAGTACCTAGAGGCTTGCAATAATTAGTGGCAGTTCCTCTCGCCATCGACAATTGGGAATACATCAATGTCTCCTGGTCGATGGATTCTTCAAGTGTTCGACCCCTACTCCTTTATTCACACTTGTAAGAATGTACTCACTGCCTTGATAGATACTTTCATCATCGATAGGTTGTCTCGCGTTTGTTAATGGTATACCTCAATGACCGGTAATCAAACGAAGTCTCATTGTGTTCAACCTCAACTCCTTTATTCACATGATGTAGACTTGCACCTTTGGCAGATTGTGTAGAAGACTTGAAGACATCAATATGTAGCCACAACTTTCCTAAGTTGTTGCTTCCTTTTCATTAGACTAGTACCTGTGTAACTTTAGTGATCACGGGAGATCATATTGTACTCCATTGTATACATATATCTTCAGATTGATTTTGACACTAGTTCTAGTGGGCCTTGTTCATGACTATGACAACCTTTGGCATGTAACCGCATTTGTATTTGCCTATTCATGGCCATGGATAGTTGTTTGGTATATTTTCACATGGATCTGCAATGTAATTCAAATTGGCATCCATGTATGCAAAGTCAGTATAGATTGTAATGAGCAATTAGTTCTTCCAACTGGGTCCCCAATACTCCACTTCTGGGTTTTTATAATGTATTTCAGCCATCGCAGATACTCCTCTGACCTCACACATTAGGGGGCATCTGTTATAGCAAGATTTGCCTCACCCCATGCAATCTTGCACAAAAGGCCTTTTTCCATTTCCCTATGCAGACTTGTAATCCCTTTTTGCAAATCGCAGAGGTAAAAATACAATTTTTCCACATATATGCACCTTGCCTACTATACAACATGCATATACATAGGTTGAACCACTACAACCCGTGTACATTGGGAAATGTGCCCAAAATTGAAAAATGGGCCAAATCCGAGCTATGGAAAAGAGGAGAAAGAATTCAATTTTGAGAGCAAAGTTACTCTGGAGGAATTATTCACTTCACATTGAGTCTGCATCCCTTTATCCTTTAAGTCTGAACACAATGTTCAGCCCCCAAGCTCTTCCCTTACTCATTGAAAACTTCATTGTCTCTCTTACAGGAGCTTGCCTTTGGTGGAGGATTGAAGTGGTGGAGCTCTAGCTGGAAGGAACTCAGTTTCTTAGTTCCAAATCATGCCGACACGGAAGTCTGTAACTTATTCACTTCTGTTGATTATATCTTAATAGAAATACTCTTTTCTCGTCCAATTGACATCTTGCAAATATTTGAATTATTATTCCATGGGCGTATTTGTTATGAATGTTTATGGATTATGCTATTGAATGTGCTAACATAATATATTATCACCATATGCTTGCGTTGCTTGGTTGTTGAGGACTAGTTGCAGGTATATTGCTTTGGGTCAAAGTGCTCAACAATGGACTTCATCGAACGTCTAGACGAGGTAGGCATTTTATCTTGTCTTGCTAGCATATTTGTTTATATAGCATACTTGAGAATATAGTTGATTTCTGCAGTCATTTCCGTCTGTTGTGGTTTACCCCTAGCCATAGAGAGATTTTCCTCGTAACACCTTTAACAACATTAACTAAGAAGGATGCATTTTTATGGACTCCAGAGGCAACTCAAGCTTTTGAACAACTTAAAGAGGAGATGTGCAAATATCTTGTCTCGACCACACCAGACTTCACAAAAACCATTATTGTGGAATGCGATGCCTCAGGAAATGCAATTGGTGTTGTTCTAATGCAAGAAGGAAGGCCCCCTGCTTTTTAAAACCGACGACTCAAGGGAAAGGACTTACACACACCCATTTATGATAATGAAATGATGGCAATATTACATGCATTGAAGAAATGGCGGCCTTACCTAATAGGTAGGCACTTCAAGGTCAAAACATATCATGATAGTCTTAAATACTTCTTGGAACAAAGACTATATTTAGAAGAACAACAAAAATGGGTGACCAAGATATTGGGTTATGATTTTGAAATCATCTATAAAAAAGGGAAGAAAAATGTTGTGGCAGATGCACTCTCAAGAAAGGATGAAGATGTTGAGGCCTTTCTATGTGTTATCTCGATCATCCAACCCGATTGGATAATAGAAGCGATGGATGAATGGAAGAATGGCGAAAACCTGTGGACTCTCATTCAAAGGTTGCAGCAAGATTCCAATGCATCATATACATTTACATGGAAAAATGTTTCACTATGGTACAAATATCACTTATATTCATGTAAGAACTCCCAACTCAAACAAAAGGCACTATTGGAATTGCACACCTCTCCGGTAGGAGGGAACTCAAGATTTTTGAAAACCTACCATAGGGTCAAGAAGGATTTTTTTTGGGATGGCCTTAAAACTGATGTTCAAAGGTTTGTGGCAGAATGTTTGGTTTGCCAACAAAACAAGGTGGAAACAATTAAGACCCCAGGTCTTTTACAACCATTAGCCATCCCAAGTCAGCACTGGGAGGAGTTTTCCATGGAGTTCATCACAGGGTTACCGAAGCCTGAAGGAAAGAGTGTTATCATGGTGATTGTTGATAGATTGACCAAGTACACACACTTTTGTGCACTCTCTCATCCCTTCAAAGCCAGTACAGTTTCCACCGCATTCATGGAGACAGTTCAAAAGCTACATGGAATCCCAAAAGTTATTGTAAGTGACAAAGATCCCATCTTCACTGGACATTTTTAGACATAATTATTTTCTTGTTTGGGTACTCAATTGGCTCATAGCTCATCCTATCATCCTCAATCTGATGGACAAATAGAGATAGAGAACAAATTTCTGGAAGGATACTTTCGTTGCTTTGTCTCTGATAAACAAACATAATGGTTCAAATGGTTACCCTTGGAAGAATGGTGGTATAACACTTCCTTTCAT
>ML792829.1:27898-48905 GCA_009831015.1 Picea engelmannii
TAAACAAACATAATGGTTCAAATGGTTACCCTTGGAAGAATGGTGGTATAACACTTCCTTTCATACTGCAACAAAAATGACACCATTTATGGCACTCTATGGATACCACCCTCCTTCCATCACTTCTTCTCTAAAATAAAAATCTGAGGTTCAAGCAGTGGAAGATCACATTGAGCATCAACAACAACTTCTCCAAATCTTAAAGGACAACCTGATCGTGGCACATAATAGCATGAAACAACAAGCAAATCAACATCATAGTGAAAGAATTTTTAAAGTAGGGGATTGGGTGTTTTTTAAGACTACAACCATACAAACAGATGTCCCTCAAGCAAGCCAAGAAGGATAATAAATTATCACCAAAGTACTATGGCCTTTATAAGGTGTTTCAAAAGGTTGGTACTATGGCATACAAATTAGAGTTGCCTGCATCTTCACAAGTACACCCAGTTTTCCATGTTTCATGCTTAAAGAAGGTTATAGGTGACAAGATCCCAGTTCAAACAATATTGACAAAACTTGACGAGGAAGGAAAAATCATATTGGAGTCTGAAGCTATCGTTGATACAAGAATTCGCCAATTGAGGAATAGATCCATTTCAGAGTATCTCATTAAGTGGAGGAAACTACTTGCTGAAGATTCCACTTGGGAAGATGAGTCGTTTATATAGAAGCATCCAGAATTACTCAAGCATTGCAGACAACACTTGTTTGAAAGGGAGGGGCATGTTAAGCCCTAAATAGTGTCACATTACCCCTTAATTGGGGCATATGACAATAGTAATGTTATTTTATTTATGTCAGCTTAGGTCCATTAGTTGTAATTGTACCTCCTAGTCTCCTATATATACCAAGGAGACCTTTTCATTTGGAATCATCTTGTATTTGGAGATTATGTGGTGTATAAAGAGGTTTCCCCCTTGAAGAGGCTTATTATTTGAAATTCTCTCTTTTTCAAGGCGTCGAGTACTTATTCTAAGGTTTTTCTATGCTATCTTGATATTTGGTTCTTAACAAATTGTTTTTCCTACTTAAGGGTTATTTTTAGTCCCTATTGATATTATTTCAACCACTAAGGATATATGAAATGAGGAAGAGCCAATCATTCAGGTCTCGGTGAAATCAATGATCATGTTGTGAGTATTATCATGGTTGGCAAGTTTTACAATTAATATAATGTCCATTGTTGATACAAGAGTCAATAGTGAGTTAGTTGTGAGAGGGGTACCAATGTACATCTATGGAAAGTTAGCATAAAGTGATTGCGAATGAAGTTTGCATTACCATTGTCGCTTACAAATTCATCTTAAGTTTCGAGTCTTTATTCTTAAGTATTAAATATTGATAGGATATAAAAGTGATTACCCTTCAATTGTAATAATATGGAATGTTCCTCACTTCTTAATTGACATGTATTTTTTATTTTAAATTTCTTTTGTAGGGAAAATTATTCAATGCCCTTCTGTGAAGGGTTAAAGGGCTCTTGAAAGACCATGAAGGCTTCAAAATGAACCCCTCTTAGGGGAGGTATTATGTGCAATAGGATGTGGAAGAAAGCTAAAGATGTGGATTACTAGATCAATCAAATTTCAGTCAAGATGTAATGGGTGTTTGGTTGAATAGGATTATGCTTGTTTGTGTATTTGTTTTTCTTTTTAACAGTTCACACAATGAGTATATGTGTGAATAATAACAATAATAATAACAATTTCAAGGGTTAGTGTTATTGGTACATGTTATTGTGAACTCAACAAAGATCTTGGAATTAAATTCTATTGGGTATCAAATCTCATTGGATCCGATAGGGTTACCACGTAGTTGTCACCTTCCATTGGTAAATCACGAGAAAGAAGGGGAAAAGCTCACCCCCATTATTTACTTGAGTGTGTGAGGTAGTTTACTTTGGGTGGTTAAAGAGGACTATTATTATCTTTCCCAAACCAAATTCAATTCTTACTAGTGACATGTTTTGATCTTTTTTATAAGTAGAGTATACCCTATGTAATTTGAGTGTGTAGCTACAAACTAGTTCACATTATGAGTTGTCCATCTTATTTTTTATTTGTTGATGTTTATAAACTTTTGAAAATAGAGTTTGTCACTAAAGACAATGTAACTTTTGTATTTTTTAGTGTTGTTTTTTTAATGAATCTCTTACAAACTACTCAAGTAAGGCAAGGATGGATGGGTCTTAACTTTGGTTGATTCGGAGTTTGTGGGGGTCAAACCTTAAGGAAAAAAACCATCCTCCCAACATGGGCACTATCCAAACAATTGCTTGATATGACACTATAGCCAACTACCTAAGTTATTTTGAATTATGATTTTTGAGATGTTATTTTGTGTAGCATTAATGACATAGTTGTTTCTTAGCTTTGTCTAGCTCCATTTTTTTAATAAAATTGGTTATCAACTTTATGCACGTGATGATTGTTTACACTGCTTATTTATATAAAATGTGTAAGCATTTCACTAAAAAAGAACTCCTTTCACGAAGACAACATGAAATCTCCTTCACATTAAAACAATACGGGGAGAAGTTACATGGAATCTAGTAAATGATTTCAATATTTGAAAAATATACCTTTTTTTACAACAAAATCTAGTGTTTAAGTTTTCAAATTATAGCAATCCACTTCTCACAGTGGCACATGAAAGTATAGCAAGGCCTTTCAATGGAATTTGATTTATCTAGCTCATCCCCCTGTTAATTAGGGACATCCACGATGGAGCAAGGGATATTTGTTTCAACATTGATCTACAAAAGTAAGAATGTGATGCTTGAGCATAATGTGAGAAGTAGTTGAGGTAATTGCGCCCATAGGCGTCCCTACATCGGAATTGGGGTTCTAGAATTTTGGGTTTTTATATAAAAAATATTACGTGGATGGATAGGATTTAACGAGGGTCAAATATTCTTCGTCGTCCTTAAGAAAGGATGGATGAGATTAAAACCTAAACATTGTTCTTTCTTTTTTTGGTTTTTTCTTTATTTTTTTCTTGGAATACGAGCTGGCATAGAATAATGACGTCCAAGCGTTCTCTTATTTTGGATGGTGCAGGCTGGAGTGACATTTCCAATTATCTGCATTTCCATTTATCTCCATTGTGTGGGCTGGTCGTTTATCTCCACTCCCAATCTTGGTCATTTCACTTTACCTACATTAGAATAACTCCTAGATCGTTGGATCATTGCATATCCAGCCTATTGTATCCCTGGATTGTTGATGCATTTTGAACTTGGCATCGCTCCTGCATTTTGAACCTGCTACATATAGAACCTGCGTTTCAAATTCACTGCATAACCCCTATATCGTTGTATCATTGCATATCCAACCTATTGTATCTCTAGATCATTGATGAATTTTGAACCTGTTAGGATCACTCCTGCATTTTGAACTTGCTACATATAGAACCTGTTGTAGAAATCAGAACCCCTGGATTGTTAGTGTATCGTTGGATCGTCTGTGTGTATCATTGGATCGTTGAATTGGATTGTTGCATATAGAATCTATTGCATCAATGGACCCCTGGATCACTTTATCTCTTTGTTAAGAACCAAACACTGAATACAAAAGCACCACAACAGATATACAAGAACAATATGCAAAATCTTCTTTATTACCATCAAACCCTTGAGGTAGGGCAACACCATACAATGGATCCTATTATGGAAGGGATCCTCTTCTGTTCACTTGCCTCTTCGAGGGGGCATCCTCTTATTGAGCTACCGCTCCAAATACAATACTTCTCTTCATATCTCATTACATTGATTGAACCCCTTTATATAGTGCTACCATCACCTAAGAACATTCTAGAGGAGGAATCTTCTAAAAGTAGAACCTTCTAAGAAGTCCTCTTACATTTATTATATCTAACTACCATAGTGGGCCTTATTTAATAATAAAGTGGACCTAGTCCACCTTACATTGAATGACCTCCACTATTATCACTATGGGCCCTCTAGACCCCCCCACTACCTCTCTAGCTACCTTACATTCCATCCCCCTTATGAAAGTGTTGTCCTCAACGCTTGATGTACAACCATATACCAGGGTCCCATGGATAATTATGGACCATAATGCTGAAGAAGAATGAAGAACCAAGGTCCCATGTAGAAAGGAAAGCCACCATGCTGAAGTAGTCCAACCACCATTGTAAGCCTGGGTCCCATGTCCAAGTGCTCATGTGAACTCCTTGTGAAATATTTTGGAACCCAATAACCAACTCAAAATGATGCTCCAAAGACTGACACCTGTCATGTGGATCCAAATAAGAATATCCATCCACATAGTGGAAAATGGTCGTAGTAGAATCTAGAAGGAATAATACCACTATAGAATATGTAGGATGGACACTGGTAATAATCATTGGCTCTCAATTTGTCATATTGATGCTCTCTATAGAAGGTGGATTAGAGCATCAAATAAAATGTGAAAGTGGTTGTCATCCCAGAAATGACAATTATCCATATACCAATCATCACAATCGGCCTCAAAATCATACCAAACATATATTTCTTGATTATATTCGTCCTTGATGTCTGCCATAAGAAATATCTGCTGCATGTTATCCAATGAATCTCGAATACTACAGAAACTATCATTGAGGCCATTTGCAAAGTCATGCAATCTAGCATCCAATGTGTCGTACAATTTGGATTTGAATGCTTCAAGAACTCCCTTGAGGGTTTGAGAGGAAATAGCCATCTGATCACCCTATGAACTCTTTGGTCCCACAACCGTCATGAAAAAACCCCAAAAATAGAACAATAACTTAATGCAGAAAATCGCGGCGTTTTTCAGAAAAACCCTGAAAAATTGTTGAATTTAAAATGCTCATAACTTCACTTCCCGAACTCCGTTTCGGCTGATTTTTTTTTGAAATTGGGTGAAATTGTGAGAGGAACTCAGATCTGTAATTTGTTTGGAAAAATTCAGCCTCCATATGCTACAAAAATAAAAAATAAAAATCACGCCGCCGTCTGCGGAAAAAACCCTGAAAAATTATAGATTTTAAACTTCAATATCTTGACTTCCCGGACTCCGTTTCAGACGATTCTTTTTTCCCACTTGGGTGTTTTTCTGAGAGGAACTTAGATCTACAACCTGTTTCTGCAAATTTTTCATAGAAATATACTGAAAATTTATGGAATGTCGCGGCCCTCTTTTTCTTCTCCGAAAAAAAAAATATGCAAAAATGAAAAATATTTGCCCACAATGTCTGCCAAGGAAAGTGCTCTGATAAAAATTTTTGGAATTTGAAGCTTCAATCCTTAACTTAGACATCTAGATATAGGTTAAATTATTATTGGAAACTTTAATGTGTTAATTCAAGCTATAGTCTTTAATGTTGGATATGTGTTATATTCTTTGCACAATTAGAAGAAAAAAAATCCTCAGTTTTCGTGTCCATTTTTGGGAGGTCCTCAGTTTTCGTGTCCATTTTTGGGAGGTCCTCAGTTTGCGTCTCCATTTATGGGTGGTTTTTCGGCACATGGTTTTTCGCCGATGGTTTTCTATTTCCGGTTAAGGAATTAGGGTTGTTGACTAATCCAGGTCATTGGATTAGGGTTTTCGATGCCGCTGGCTCCTATATGTATATTGTATTGAAAACAATGTATGAGATGAATGAACATAGAATATCTTGGTTTTCCCAGTTTGGGTTTCTAGAGGAAAAATATCTATGTAAAGTGTGTATTTTCCATTGTATTTTTTCTGTTCTTTTATTGAAAATCTCTTTGTAGTAAAATATTGAACAAGGTTAGAATCTACATTTAATGTATTATTGTTTTAATGTTTTAATACAATTATTGGAAAAGAATGTGAGATTTAATTAGGCATGATAGATAGGTGCTCATTCATTTTTTGGTCTGTGCTCATTCATTCTCTGGTCCTTTGTATTGTGGGAGGCTTGAAACATTGCCAATACTAGACGAACCGTGGTTCACACCATTGATCAATCTAGCATTGATATATAGAGATATATTAAGCTATTCACAAAATGCATAAATAGTATATGTAATTTTTTTTTGGTTTAAATAGAGTTTGCTCAACCTTTTGCATCGCAATTCAAAGGATGGCTCGTCAATGAAAGCAACATTGATACTCCACATCATTTGTCTTATTAGTGATATCCTCAATAGAATAACATTTATGTCTCTCCAACTGCAAGTGCATTTGCACAATGGGAACCATATAATTGAAAAAATAGATAATTGTTCATTATTATTGTTAATGCTTTCATTATTGTGCTCATATGAAGACGATTTCATTCTTCTAAATTATGGTGTCTCTATGTTTATTGATTGAAACCTTGCCATCATTATACAAATTTGCCATGCAAGAGGCGTTCACTGTTGGGTTTCCACAAAAGAAGATTTTTCAAAATAAATCACACAAATTTGCCATGCAAGAGGCGTCCATGGTTAGGTTTCCACAGAAGAAGAATTTTCAAAATACATGTTTGCATTTTTCTTTATAAACATACATGTTCATATTTCCTACATTGTAAAATATTCATTTTCACCTTTAACAATTATAACTTCCCACCAAGTTTACTATCAAAAATATCAATTACTTTATTAGTTTTCCGTGACTTTTATTTTTACATTATATTTTTATTTTATTGAGACATTTTAATTGCAAATAAATTATTAAAGATAGTTGATATAGGAAAAATGATGTATCAATTTGAAGTGGAAAATGACGCCTATCAACGTATATCAACCACTTTTAATAATGGGATTGTGCTAGTTAGGGTTTTTGCGAGATACCAAGGTTTCAATTTGGAGACCATAGGCAACTAGGGTTCCCATGAGCACTCAAACTATAGGAAACTAGGGTTTCCATGAGTGTTGAGATCACAAGAAACTAGGGTTTCCATGAGAATTGAGATCAAGGGCTATTGGAGGATTCTTCTTCCCATATGAGTGATATTTTAGGTATTCCTTTGCGAAAATAAAAATAATTAATGGATTAAAGTGAAAGAGAAGGAACGAGAAATAAAACTGCGAAAAAGGTCCTCAGAACATAGGAAACAATGTATCTACAAAAATAAATAAAAATGGGGATAATGTGAAAGAGAAGAAGGATTATAGAAAATGATAAGGGAGTTCGATGACGGCTAGGATCTCCATGAGCAATCTGATATGCCTTTTGGTTGTTGCTACTTCTGTTGCAATTTCAGGCTCTAACCTCTACAAACTGATCAAATCGTCATTATAGGTCAGCCAATGGGAGAAGCTTGGACAATAGATTGAGGGAAAGTGGACAATCTATTGCAACCATGAATGTTGAGATCGAAGGTATCTACGGTTTCCACGAGCACTGAGACCGCATGCATCTAGGGATTCCATATGGGCACTTGCCATATGAAGATTGTAGGCATCTAGGGTTTTAATATAAATAAAACACTATTCGATTTAGACCAGTGGGAAAAACTCAAACTATCAACTGCATTGTCCATTCCTTGTCAATGTCAGTGGGTCTTATCTGGAGCTCGTGACCTTGTTTAGTTGTTGGTGAGAGAAAATGATGAGATGATGAACTATTACCATATTTCATAGTCAAACAATTGTATCCACTTCAAATCTTCAAAACTAACATAAGTTTATGTTGGTTTTATGAAGTTTCATCCATATCACTTATATGCTCATGTGGGGAGGTTTTGATAGATATTCAAATCATGCCATTTGAGTTGGACAATAAATATTGACTCAAATGATGAGTGTGTGGTGACCTATTTGGGTGTATTGTCCCATCGTTTTCATTTTTCAATACGTGTTTCAATTAATTTTTATAATGGAAGCAAGCGACCATTAGCGCAAAACTAGGCATCTCTGAGTAGTGATGGAATGGGCAGAGAAATGCATCAACAAGCAATAAGTTGAGAGAAAGGGAATGATGAAGCTATGTTGGTTACCAAAAGGCTCCATACAATATGATTTCTCTTTGGCTTCAACATCATCATCGACGGTTTGTGCAAACATATGTGTCACAAACTTGTTTAGTCATCCTACACAAGTAGGGTAACCGTATTGCCCAGATCGTTGGTTAACAACCTGTAGCCAGAAGAATCTAGCGCTTGAGGGATAGAGGAAGATATTCAACTCATAGACTACTCTGAAGACTCCTTACCAGAAAATGAATTTTTCACTAACTACCCTAGTATCACTATGTTGGTGGAAAGGTTCCCTAGGGCCTTGGGAGGCAAAGGAGGACATTATAGTGAAAAATATGAACTTAGGGTAAGTGGTTGAACAAACAATCTGGTGGGAGGTACTGTGGTTCCAACGTGTGATTCCTTTTTGAAAGACCACTATTAGGATTTGGATTGTTCTTTGGAGGATGGTCAATAGATTTCCTTGAAGGAGAGGATGGTTCTACTATGCAAAGAATAAATACATATAGATTTGAGGCTTTGGAAGGAGCAATCCATGAATCTATTAAGCACTCTCTAGAATCAATTTCTTTTGTTTCCTAAGCTAGTTGATGGAAGGAATAAGGTTTCAGTGATGGGTATTGGTGGTTTTATAGGTGGGTAGTTGGAATTACAAATTTTTCAAGGAGAGATGAGGGTGAAGGAGGTGAAGGGAAATAAGAGGTGGAAGGTGCTGAAGAGTAAGAGGAGTGGGGTTTCCTTGGTGGTTGACGAAGATGTGGATGTAGACCAGATACTTGATTTGGAAAGAAAGAATTTGGTAGGGAAATTCATGGGTCAGAGGGTGACTTTGGAACAACTTGGAAGCTAGATTCAATAGGAATGGGCTCCCATTCTTAGTTACAATTTGTCCTCTCATGTTCTCTCTCATGGATGGTTGGATTTCTTTTTCAACTCTAAGGCAGAAGCACTCTTCATTCTTAGAGGACCATGGTTCATGGATAATTCGTTCCTATCGATGAAGCCATGACATCCTTTATTTGATGCCAAATATGAGTTTATGGAGAAAGATCTAGTTTGGGTGAAGTTGTTTGCCTTACCCATGGAGCTTTGGACAGTGTAAGACCTTACAACTGTTGGGAATTTTCTTAGTAAGACACTTCTAAATGATGATATCTTTTTGAATAGTAATGTTAGGTTAGTGGTGACATTTCTAGTCGAGATAGATGCCAGTCTTGATCTTTATGAGTTAGTGGATTTGTAATGGGTGGTCAAAAATATTCCCAAATTATTGATTATCAAAACATCCCATTTAGATGCACGTGTCATGCTTGTGGTCACATGCCAAAGGATTATGACAAGGTTTTCTACAAAAAAAATTGGTAGAAGAAGGAGATCTCAATTGAATATGGTAGTATGGAGGGTAAACCTATGGATCCGATCCAAAGGGAAGATGTTGAGGAATAAGGTTGGAAAGTTCATGGATCAATCAATATCCCAAAGGGAAATTTTCAAGAGATGGGGGATAAGGTGTAGGTTGACCTACCAATTGGGGACTGTTATCCCCAATTTTAGGGATAACCAAGGAGATGATGTCTCGAGGCCCTCATGTTGCAGACATGGATTACCGAGAGATAGTTTGACTAATAGTGTCCACTTGCACATATGGAGACCCTCTTCCCCACCCCAGGTTCCAAGGTCATCTTGAGGGTATCCACCACACCAACTTTCTTCCGGACGACATTGGATCTTGCTCCATGAGGTACAAGCTAGGTATTATGGTGAGTGTCATTTAAATATTTGAGGCATTTTAGTTTGTTGCATTTAAAACTACTTTTGATTATGTAACGCCTGCTCAGACCTTATTCTCTTTACCTTGTTTCACCTTAGTGGTTGACATTGTGCCCTAGTAAGTGGTCACCCTTAGGGATGGGTTTGCTACTGGGATTTTCCCCTTGACGATTCATTCTGCCACTCCTAACCATACTTGTCACTTTCCATACTTCATGCCCTCATCTCCTTATCTTTTGGGATTTTCAGGTGTATTGACCCAAGAAGGGATTGCCCCTCATTTCATGGGAAGAAGGGGCTGAAGGCCTAAAGGGGAGATAGATGGAAAAAGATAAAAGCCTAATTATGAACCTTTCAGATGCTCGCCCAAAGAGGTCCTGAGATCAATGAAATGCTTCTCCTAAAAAATCAAAGACCTGCAAAAACAAATTAACATTATATAAATGTCCCCACTTGTTGAGGTGTGTACACTCATGCAGTGTCCGTTTATTTCCTTGCATATGGCACTCGGTGTACCTTTTGCTTCAAGTGGCCTTTTGGTGCATCCCCCCAAACTAATTGATTCACTAATAGGGAGTTCCCAAGGTTTTGGATTCTTATTAATTAAATAATGGCAATAAATGGGTTTGGAAAAAGGATGCATTGAAAATGAAGGTGCAACACACCCTCTTTAAAGACACCCATAAATGAGACACTACGGTCCCTTGTATGTCATGAAACCCATGCCCACAAGTATTTCCCCCATAAATATCATCTTTTCCACATGTCTTAGAGGGGGTTTTTCAACCGAGAAACACTCCTTGATCTAGGGGATGATTCACCCCATAGGTCACCTTGTCAACCCTCCCATACGAAAACTTGGTAAGTTACATATTGCATAGGGTCTTTGAGAAATTGTTTAATTTGATGAGGTGGTTTTGGATGCACAAGCTTAGGTGGATATTTTATTGACTTGATTTACTCATCATGATACATTTGACTTGACATCCTTGGAGGGCATGTCCATTTGTCTTTGCAGGACCATGTTTGGTGGACAATTTTGGAGGAACAAACCTAGCTTGGGCTTCCATGGGGCTTGAAGCCCACAGGTTGGATGGTGAGGGACAACATTATGGATGATGATGGCTTGCCTTTGGAGGCCTAGAGGGTACCTTGGAGTATATTTCCCATCCCTCACATGCCAAACGACTTGCTTGAAAGGAGAAAAACGTCACCCTTGAAGGCTTGATGTCACATAGGGCTAGTGTTTGGTGGTGATGGAGTTGCCACTCATTGACACTTGGCATGATTTGGTGTGAGAATACTTGAGGAGGATATAGCACATGAGAGGGAGGCTTTATGAGCCCCAATGACCTCAACTTTCTACTCCAACAACTTGCTAAAACAATCAAGATGTCACCCTTAGAGGGTGATGTCATTTTAGGGTTTCTATTGTGCACATTTTTAAGTTTAAATTTGAATTAAAGTTGAATTATTTTGAAAAAGGGAAAAAGTAAGGGTTGTTGTCCCCTTACTTTGTCGTTTACCCCTCTTAAAGTGGACAAACTATGTTTTAGAACATTTGTATAAATAGAGATCAACTCTATTTCATTTTGAATCATAACTCTCCCATTGTGAGAAGGACTTGGCTGAAATTTGCACCCTATTTGGGCAATATCTCTCTTGTGCAATTTGTTATGGTTTGTCTTTTCTATTGGTGGAAAAAGTGGCGCGCTATCTCTCTTGGAGCTATTCTCTTGCATTTTGGTGGATTAATCTTGGTATAAAGGAGGTTTATCTTGTTGATGCTTGGACTAGGTAAGGAATCTATCATATTGTTGCTTCATTGCTTGGTTACAAGTTTGATTTTATAGACTTCTTTGGGAGTATAAGGGCATATAACCCCACCAAGTCCATCATTTTTGTCTTGAGATAATTTGTTGCATAAGGTTTTACTAGGAGAAGTAAAAGGGCTTACACCCTCCTAGTACTTCCTAGTTAGCCTTGCTTGCCTTGTGGAGTAAAAGGGATTACATCCCCAAGTAGATAACATTGCTAGATTATTCTTTCTTTGACTCCATAACCCAATAGCTAAAGACACTAATCTAATTGCATTGAAGAAATAAAATCTTGCATTGGTTAACGTGAAAACTTGAGATTTTGAGATTGTCTAGATTGGAATCAATTATATGCTATATATGCTTGGTTGAGCCACTAGGGCGTCTCACTTTGCTAAGTGATTCTTGATGTTGTTATAACATTTAATATACAACCATTAGGGCTGCAGAAACCCTAAAACAAATATCTTAATAACTTACAAACCAATCGTAAAAAATTGCTAACATTTTGCCCATATAATCTACTAGTCTTAGCGCACTTTTTGGGTGGATTGTTGGCAAGTTTTGATGGTTGATTTCTTTGTGTAAAAATTTGTTTTCATCCATAAGGCTGCAATTATTTCTATGCAATACCTTTTATTACATGCTTTTTTCATTGCTAAAGTCTTGTGCTTTTATACTAGAGTTATACTAGTGTTTTGCTAGCTTATCTCTTGCATCATTTGTTGGACTTTTAGCACTTGTTTAGCAGCTTGAACGACTATCTTATTTATGGAATATATCTTTGTTTACTGCTGAAATTAGGGATAACAAGATTAACTTTCTTGTCCACTTGATATACTATGTGCAAACTTGGCTTTACTTGTGTCTTGGGCAGGTACAAATACACTCCACAAGTACCCAAAGAATTGGCAACCGTAAACCACTCCCGAGATGAATCGTCAAAGCCATATTCCACTTAGAAACTTGACCTATAGGAGAATTCATTCATAAGTACCACTTTCCATCTCATTTCCCCCTAGGGTCACTCGATATTCCCCCCTTGAGGTTATCACTTCACCTCTAAAGTGACGGTAATACCTATCTAAGGTGACAGTGGGTAGGTGTTCTCTTAGTTTTCGCCATATTGTGGTTTGGGTTGGGATTTTCCAAAACTACAATTTGTGTAATAAAATTTGGGCACCGTTGATGGGGAGAATTTTGAATCCTCTTTCGTGCCCTAACGACACTTTGGCAAGCTTCCTTTTCAAAGCATCTACCTCTAACTTTTCTGGCGACTCCACTTGAAGGATGTTCCCCTTCCACCTTTGTTGAGCTCTTCTTGAAGCTCATATGGAAAATCCACCATCCCAGAACCCACCTTTCCTTGTTTCCCCCCTTTTCCATCCTTTGATGAAACTTGATCTCATCTGGCGACTCCATTGAGGTGTCTTTTCAGTCAATGGAATCATGGCACCATGGGACGAACCCTCATCCAGAACTTGTCATGCCTCAGGGAGGACACTTTTACAAATGGAAAAGAAAAAATCTACCAATGAAGTTGTTGAGGAACTGATGAATCTTGTAAAAGAGTTATTTCAAAATTATTCCCAAGAACTAGCCCTTGAGGATGAAGAAATGTTTGAAGAAGGTTACTAAGAAGATCCCAATGGAGTTTCTCTTGTTGAAGATCCAAACAAGACATTTGATGAAGATGAAGTGCTTGTGTCTACCCTTCCATTTGATGAAGACATCCATGCCTCTGTTCCTCCTGCACATCAAGAAGAGGACATGATGAGTTGTAACCCTTTTGAAGATCTTGATGATACTTTATTCCATGAATTTCGAAATGAAGAAGTATTAGAGGATCCCTTAGATGCGACATATACTTTTGAAAAAATGCAAACAAAGCACTATGTATTAAGTATCAAGCCCCTTGTAATGAAGAGGTGATGGAGGGGCATGTCCATAAAGAGAAATAAGAATGTTGACGAAGCATAACACAATGGGACACTGCTATCTTTGCTCCTTCTTGATGAAGGTGAGGTCGTCCAATCTTTCTCTCCTCCTGCACATAAAGTTGAAGAAACAATTGGTCTCAATGATGAAGAATCTGAAGATCCAATTGAAGCCGCCCTAGCCTCTGGTCTTCCTGCACACAAAGACAAATAGATGGTCATTTTCAGTCATATTGATGGTCTTATGAAAGAACCCTTGGATATGGTTGATGCGAATATAGACACGTTCATACAGATTGGGAGATGCATATTGGATTTGGGTCATTTCATTTTTGACAGAGACACCATTTATGACATTGAAGGTAGCTTTCAAGCAAAATGGTTTGAGTTGTCATCATCAGAGGATTGGTCCTCACGAGTGTATGATTCAGATGTTTGGCAGCCTGGTGATGATATGGTTATAGATTTGTTTCGTTCATTCGAGGATGACTTCTCATAGCATACTCAGGGTGATATTCAGTCATCCCTTGATACATACCCTTTTGGGGATGAAAATTTGTTCTATGGGGATTTTCAACCATCTTTGTGCTAATATTTTGATAGACACCAAGTCGTGACTAGCCCAGAGTAGTTCGGGGCTCACACTACCAAAAGGAAACATTTTCATATTGAGATTTTTGGCAAGGATTTGCAGACAAAGTAGCGACGTTTTCCAAGTCTCGGGGAGGAGTTTTTCTCTAGACTTGAGGTTGTGCCTTACTCCACTTCCTCTTGTTGAGGAAACTATCAGGTTTTCTCGGGATCCCTTATCTCCTCTCAACATTCAGGGAGCAATGAAATTTTGTGCGTAGATGAAGATGAGCCATCATCTGCATATGATAGTCCTCTTCAGAGATGGGTTGACCAAGCTTGTGGCTATCACTTCAGGTAGGGTTTCCTGGATTATCAGACTTGTGGTTTTTCTTTCCAACATGATTTTTTGCCTCCCACCCATCTCCATGAGTTTCATTTCATGATTGATTATATGTCTATTTATGCTCATGATCATTATGTGCTTGAATTATCTTTGTTGTATTACATAATTAAGAAGATGGGGAGATGCCTTGATAAGATGATCAACTGGTTGCACTAGTTGTAAGATTTCACCTAACATCTAACGACATTTGATCACTAGGGCCCCAAGTAAGTAGGTAGGTCATTTTGATTTCTTTCATTTGCATATTGATCGCTCATGGTAATTTAGTTTCACTTCATTTTTTATTTTCATTTTTCTCTACTTGCATAATTGATTTACATGCTTTATACATGAAAAATGCTAAAAAAAATATTTTCTAGATTAGTTGTCATTTTTGGCTTTTGATTATATGGACAAAGGATGAGTGAAGCCATCCTACTACTAACAATTTGTTGACTAGATGTATGTAGGCACATGTATACCAAGAGATGTTGTGGTTCTCATCCACCCCATGACGAGTACATATCCCCAAGTAGGAGCTAGATGTTATCCCCAATTTTAGGGATAACCAAGGAGATGATTTCTTGAGGCCCTCAGGTTGCAAACATGAAGTACTGAGAGATAGTTTGACCAAAAGTGTCCACTTGCACATATGGAGACCTGCTTCACCACCACAGGTTCTAGGTCATATTGAGGGTATCCACCACACCGACTTGCTTTCAGAGGACATTGGATCTTTCTTCATGAGGTACAAGCCAAGTATTAGGGTGAGTGTCATTTCAATATTTGAGGCATTTTAGTTTGTTGCATTTAAATCTGTTTTTCATTATGTAACGCATGCTCAGACCTTATGCTCTTTACCTTGTTTACTTTAGTGGTTGACATTGTGCCCTAGTAAGTGGTCACCCTTAGGGATGGATTTGCTACTGGGATTTTCCCCTTGACAAGTCATCATGCCACTCCCGACCATACTTGTCAATTTTCGTACTTCATCCCCTCGCCTCCTTATCTTTTGGGATTTTCGAGTGTATTGACCCAAGAAGGGATTGTCCCTCATTTCATGGGAGGAAGGGGCTGAAGGCCCAAAGGGAAGATAGCTAGAAAAACATAAAATCCTAATCATGAACCTTCCAAATGCTCGCCCAAAGAGGTCTTGAAAGCAATGAAACGCTTCTCCTAAAAAATCAAAGACCTGCAAAAGCAAATTAAAATTATATAAATGTCCCCACTTGTTGAGGTGTGTACACTCATGTGGGGTCCCTTTCTTTCCTTGCATATGACACTCTGTGTACCTCTAGATTAAAGTGGCCTTATGGTGCTACCCCCTAATCTAATTGAATCACTAATAGGGAGTTCCCAAGGTTTTGGATTATTATTAATTAACTAATGGAAATAAATGGGCTTGGAAAAAGGATGCATTGAAAACGAAGGTCCAACACACCCTCTTCAAAGGCACCCATAAATGAGACACTAACGTCCCTTGTATGTCATGAATCCCATGCCCAAAAGTATTTCCCCCATCCATATCATCTTTTGCACATGTCTTAGATGGGGGTTTGAACCAGGAAACACTCCTTGACCTAGATGATGATTCATCCAATAGGTCACCTTGTCAATCCTCCCATACCAAAACTTGGTAAGTTGCATAGGGCCTTTGAGAAATTGTTTAATTTTATGAGGTGGTTTTGGATGCACATGCTTAGGTGGCTCTTTTATTGACTTTATTTACTCATCATGATGCATTTAACTTGAGATCCATGGAGGGAATATCCATTTGTCTTTGCAGGACCATGTTTGGTGCACGATTTTGAAGGAATAAGCCTAGCTTGGGCTTCCATGGGGCTTGAAGCCCACACGTTGGATGTTGAGGGCCCACATTATGGATTATGGTGGCTTGTCATTGGAGGCCTAGAGGACACCTTGGAGGATCTTTCCTAGCCCTCACATGCCAAACGACTTGCTTGAAAGGACCAAAATGTCACCCTCGAAGGCTTGACGTCACCTAGGGATAGGGTTTGGTGGTGACGAAGTTTCCACTCATTGACACTAGGCATGATTTGGTGTGAGAACACTTGAGGAGGCTATAATGCATGAGAGGGAGGCTTTATGAGCCCTAACGACCTCAACTTTCTACTCCAACGACTTACTCAAAGAGTCAAGACATCACCCTTAAAGGGTGACTCCATTTTAGGGTTTCTATTGTGCACTTTTTTAAATTTAAATTTGAATTAAAGTTGAATTATTTTGAAAAAGGGGAAAATTAAGGGTTGTTGTCCCATTACTTTGTGGTTTACCCCCCTTAAAGTGGACAAACTATGTTTTAGCAACTTTAACGACTATATTATTGCTGATATATATATATATATATTGTTTACTTCTGCAAATTAGGGAGAACAAGATTAACTTGCTTGTCCACTTGATATACTACGTGCAAACTTGGCTTTTCTTGTGTCTCATGAAGGTACAAACACTTTCTACAAGTACCCAAAGACTTGGAAACCTTAAACCACTCTTGAGATGAGTCATCAAAGCCATCTTCCACTTAGAAACTTGACCTATAGGGACATTCATTCATAAGTACCACTTTCCATCTCATTTCCCCCCAAGGTCACCCAGGATTCCCCCCTTGAGGTGATCACTTCACCTCTTAAGTGACGAGAATACCTATCTAAGGTGACAATGGGTAGATGTTCTCCTAGTTGTCGCCATATTGTGGTTCAGGTCGGGATTTTCCCAAACTACAGTTTGTGTGATACCAGGGACCTCTACCCCTGATTATGGGCTCACGATTAGTGTTGGGGCAATATTTTGGGTTGGCTCAATAGCTTGGCTTGGATTGGTGTGATCTGTCCTTGGAAAATAAGAAGGGTTGTAGGCAAGATCCAATACTAAAGGACCTCGAGCTTTCAGGTAACTATATTACATTGCTTAATAATCTGTCTATGGAGTTCTCTACTCTTAAAAAGTTGGAATAAGTAGACAATTTTGTCATGGAATCAAAACATAAGGCTATTTGTTGTGGTAGGAGTGTCTCACTTTTAGGTGATTTAATTTTGTTTAGAGGGATTGTGAGTAGGGATTCCCCTGATGTCTAGTCATGTGAATATGTTAATTTTGTTGAAAGGGAAAATACTATTGGTGGAGGGAATAGACAAGTCACCTTGGACACCTCTGCGAGGGGGGAGGAAATTGCTACCCACATCCAAAGAGGGGGCCAACCCATCAGTTTTACCAGTTTCAGGAGGTTTGGGTTCAAATTTCCCAAAAGACCTAGGACCTTTCACTGTAGGGAAGAAGTCATCTTCGAAACTATCCCAAGAGATAGCAATTAAACAAGTGAATTGAGGTAAATAGAGGTTGATTACAAGGGCCCTTAGAGTAGACTTAAACCCCTCTTTAGTGTCCAAATGAAAGTAATTTTAGTTAATATGAGAGGCCTTAGGGGGGAAGCCAAGAGACTTGCCCTGAAGCGATTGTTGGAGTTAGACAAATCATATATAGTTATAATACAAGAGACAAAAACATAGTTACCAACTTAACGAAAACTCTACATAGTTCTCGTTTTTTTGGGGGTCACATTTTTTACCTCATTTTGAAAAGTTGTGCTACCGGTAGCACCGCCTTCCCTTTTTAGGTTGTTTTTTGATATTTTAAATCTTTTTATCCATAATGTATCCACTTTTTTTTTAAATGCTATTTTTTTATTTATTTTCAATTTTTTCTAATTTTTTTTCAATGATGTTTTTAATCGTTTTTCCAAGCTTCTTTCAATGTTAAAAATGTTGTATAACATTTACTTTTTTGAAATTAAGATTTTCCTATGTATTACCTTAAGAACTTCAAAAAGATACTCTAATAAATTTCCAAAATTCTATAACTTTTATAATTGATCAAACATAGAAAGGTGAGATTTATAAAAATGTCCCTAAAGTGAAGAAATACATCCAACACTTTTACACAATTGTCACTCACTAACCTTAGTGAGGATCGAATAAGAATTATTATTAGGGATGATGAAATGAGAATGGTTTCTACCACCACACATGATATTGAATTGGTTAATCCTAGTTGGTTGGTTTAGCAAACTATTTCTACAGTGGGTTGGGATCAATACTCCGACTTTGCCAAAAGTATATCCTTTGAATCATTCTTAAGCTCCATTTCAATCAATGGAATATCTTGTAGGGACTTTTGTCTCACTCATGCATGCTCTCTCATCCAATCCAATGATTTTTAAGTTTTTCAAAAAATGATTTTTAAGTTTTTCAATATCATTAAGTTTTTAAAAATGATTTTTAAGTTTTTCAAAAATGATTTTTAAGTTTTTCAATATCATTAAGTTTTTAAAAATGAAAAAATCACCAAAGTTAGTTATTTTAAAATTTAATTGTCACATATTGATTTTTTCAAACACTTAATAAACATTATCCAAAAACATAGTTACCAACTTGACGAGAACCTTCTAGAGTTTTTTCTAGAGGTCATACTTATTGGCTAATTTTACCTCTCTTTCAAAAAGTGGTCTTACTTGTAACACCTTTTTTGGGGGTTAAATGCCCACCTTTTGTAACCATGGCCTTGAAAACTTTGTAATGTTGATGACAAAGACTTAAAAATCAACCATTGAATCAAAGAGTGGTGCTAACATCAACATCATTCTTATTTTTGAGGTTAAAACCACAACTTCTTTGAAACCTCTAGACTTGACCATTGGTACCATTGCAACCAAAACCTTAAAATCAACCCTCGAATTAAAAAGTGGTGCTCCTAGTAGCAAGCCTCCTTTTTTTTGGGCTAAAATTGCAAGTTTTCTAAAATCATGGCCTTGACAACTAACACCCTTGGAACTAAAATCTTAAAGCCAACCCCCAAATTGAAAAGAGGCACTATCAATAGCAACCTCTTTTTTCTCTAGGTTTAAAATTGTAACATTTTAGAAACTATGACCCAAAAACACAAACCTGTTGCAAAAAAAGAAATAAAAACAAAATGAAAGATAAATAAAAATATAAAGAGGAAAAAAACCAAAATGATTAAAAAAAGCATAATTTTCCTTTTAAATAAGTATGGAGCTCGTGAGAATTTGTTCTTCTCTTAGCAAGGCTTATTTTTTTCTTTACACTTGTCAAAACAAAGAGATAATTTTGATCTTCTGGATTAGGTTTGATTACATCCTTATAATACCTTAATTTTCTCTTTTCCTCTAACTCTTTATCACACCACATTTCTCCTTAAATTTTGATTTAATAATATTTTTAATAGTATCCTTATTCTGCAAAATGGTGTCTTCCATGATTCCCCAATAGCTTAGCCAATACTAGGCATCTTTATACCATTCTCACTTGAGTTGAAGGTGGTTACAACTAGATTTTGAAGCAATTTTAGAAATCCTCTTGTCTTCCATGTTGTTAAACCTGTTCTTATACATTAGGTATCTAGTCATAGATGTGCTGTCAATGGGAGAAAGGCTTACCTCTAAGAGGAGGATGGGATAGGGCATATTTCCTTTAATTTTGAGATTATAGGTTATAAAATTCTTTTGGATTTGCTCTATCTTTCTCTAGGATTCACGAGAGATATTGCGTTCCCAAAATTTGCATCCATATAGAATAACAAGTGTAACAAGAGCCTCAAAGAGGAGTTTATTCTTATCCCATATCTAAAGATCAGTTGATTTACACTTTTTTTCAAGCCCATGATAAGCTTTCCATCCCCCAATAATCCTTTTCTCAATGTTATAATTCTAGTTGAGCTTGTGGTGAATATTGATTCCAAGATATTTGTATTAAGTCACTTCCTCCAAGTTGTTGTTGTCATATAGGAAGGTATCATAAGTGATCTTATTGTATTTAATGATCATGACTTTAGTCTTGTCAATATTAACAATCATACCCATATTGGAGAAAAAATCCTTGAGTATTTTTAGTTGGTTTTCAAGATCGCGGGGAATGCTTGCCATAAGAACAATATCATCAACATAAAGAAGAATATTGATGACTATACCAGTGAGAGTAGGGCCGACACAACTTACTTCTTCCAAGCAATCTTCTAACTTGTCAATGTATATGCCAAAAAGGGTAGGGGGTAGGGGACAACCTTGATTAACTCCAATATTGTAGTTAATGTCTTTGGACCAACCCTTAGTGTTCTTAAACTTGGAAATAATGTTCTCATATGACCTTATTACAACAACCCTCAACTCGAAAGACACTTTTATCTCTTCCAATCTATTCTAGAGGTTTTTCTCGGGAACCATGTCAAAAGATTTTCTAAAGTCAACAAAACAACAAAAAAGATTGGTTTTAGTATTACATAACTCCTATGCAATGATTCTAAAGGTAACAAGATGGTCCACAATTGAATGATATCTCCTAAATCCGGCTTGACCTTTAGATCTCCTAAACCAAATAATTCCATAAAGATTGGCTAAAATCAGGCTAATCATAATGGTCCTATAATTAAAGGGAATGTTTCTATCTCCATTTAAAAAAATAGGAACAATGAAGCTTTGTTTCTAAGGTTTAGGATGCAAAAATCATTATTAAAAAACAATGTCCGTCACCCAAACCCCCAAATTTCGACATCGCCCTCCCAAACCCACAAATTCCATTGCTTTGTTTGGTATT
>ML792829.1:49025-87430 GCA_009831015.1 Picea engelmannii
TATATATATATATATATATATATATATATATATATATATATATATATATATATATATATATATATATATATATATATATATATATATATATATATAATTTTAAATTGTTTTATAATGTTTTTATGTTTATTCTAAAAAAAATTGTATATATGGTTTTTTTATTGATTTTTTAAATTCATTTTTTAAAATGTTTTTTTTTTCATATTTATTTCTTTTTATTTTTTTCCCACCTTAAATAATAACGATCTTTTTCATTGTTTTTATTTATTTATTTATTTTTTAAAATTTTATTTAAAGAGAAAAATATTATGATTATGATTATTGTTATTATTTTTTGTTTGGGGTTTTTCCTTTTCTATTTTCATCCTTTGTTATTATTATTATTTTTCTTTCACTGTATTACTAATATCACCTCTTTTCGATTAAGGGGTTGGTATCAAAAGTTTTGTTTGAAGGGTACTGGTTGTTAAGGCCACAATTTCATGAAACTTGTATTTGTATCCCTTAAAAAAGAAGGGGGGTGCTATTAGGAGCACCACTTTACAATTTGGGGGGTTGATTTTAAGGTTTTGGTTGCAATTGTACCAATTGTCAAGTCTAGAGGTTTTAAAGAAATCATAGTTTTAACCTTGAAAATAAAAAAAATGGTGTTGTTGTTAGCACCACTTTTTGATTCGGGGGTTGATTTTAAAGATTTTGTTGACAACATTACAATGCTGTTAAGGCCATGGTTGTGAAAGGTGGTAATTTTAACCTCGAAAAAAAAAAAGGTTCTACTTTTTGAAATGGGGGTTGATTTTGGTGTTTTTGACCAAAACTATGGGTTTTTAGGGCCAAAGTTCTCATTCTGACATCACAGTTCTTGTTAATTTAGTAATCATTTTCAAACCTTTATTAAGAACTAAGAATAACTAACTTAACAATAGAGGTATTTTTTACTAGGGTTTGAGTAGTTTCGAGATAACAATTAGTAGAGCACATCCCATAGCTACACACCATGGATTTGGACCCTAGAGGGGGATACCCTCCCCCTCTAGACATAGACACCTTATCCTTTTATGCCCTCACCTATTCCCTTGGGAAAGCCACAAAGTCTTAAATTTCATGCTTTGTCAATAAACTGGACAACATCCTTGAGGTTCCTCTTCCTATCTCCTCCTCTCAGCACATGGTTCTTCTTATCGCAGGATTTGTACTTGTGCAAAGCCCACCAAAAGATCCCAAATCTTGCGTAACTATGGAAGAATCTATCATTGTCACCTAAGTAGAGACTTGCCTCGTTTTAATGATGACAGAGGTCCACCACAAGGGAGGCTTCCTTGATGACCTCAAGGGATCAAATAACAACTTTAGTAGCCAAGCCTACCGCCCCCTATATTGATCATTGAACGATTGGTCTAGGTTAGGGAAAGAGAAGAGGTTTGAAGGTGATTTGGTACATACCCAGAAAAAGAACACTTTGTAGCATATATGTAACAAATTCCAATCTAAAGTATGCAATAAAGACCTCTTTTAGAGACTAGACAAGTTATATTGCTATGACTGTTGCAAATTGCTGCATTAAACCAATCTTATAACAACAATATGTAGTTTGTAATTACATAAATAATAAGTGCTCAAAAATACCACAATTGACCATGAAAATTAAGCATACAACCAATAGAACATTATCCAATTGTTGGAGGTAATTTCTGAGTGAGTTAAGCCACCTTTAGATGAGTGTATGCAACAAACTAATGTTGGTTTAGATGGCTGTAGGAAAATTTTATAACAACAACAAGAAATTTAGTGATTTTTCTAGGTTAGAGTTAGAATAGTTAGTAGGATGCTTGAGAGTTTTGAGAGAGAGGTTTTATCGTTCACTTTCACCACAAGAGTTGATTTTAAATTAGTTCCCTTCTAGGGTTACAGAGTCTTCTAATGAAACCAAGCTTGAAAGTTGATCTATTTGAAACCAAGTGGTAGGATTCAAACCCTAAGGTGCAAGCACGTTTGGGCCTTAGGATTTATAACTTGAGGAGAAGGACGTCTAGGGTGCAAGCACATTTAGGCCCTAGAAATCGTTTCTCCCTTCTTGTAGCTTCAACCAAGTCAAAGATCAATTGTCTAGGGATACAATCCTAAATTGCTAGCACTTTGGGGATTTAGGGTTCTAACCCTAGCAAGGATAATTAACCAATTTTAGACAAATAATACCTTGTGAGAGGAAGACGCACTTATGTTCCTCTCTCAGGGGTTCAATAAACAAGACTTCTTGCAACAAAATAGTAATTTCACCATACACATTAATAACATAACAAAGAATTGCAGAACTTTACTTACTTCAACCAAGAAACTAAGAGAATTTCACCCTAATTGCAGAAATATCCATCCAAATAAGAAAACCATCCATAAAAGATCCTTTCGAAGCATAATGCATGAGAAAGAAAGAGCTAGTATCCCTTAAGGGCCGAAAATTTCAGAAGTAGCACCTCACAATGGTGATGAAAGATGATGATAAAAATGAAAGTGAGTGCTTTCCTTCTTATATGAGGCTAGCGCTTCACTTTTTCCATATAACAAATGCTCATTTTAAGTGGGGCCGACCCCTCATTTAACCTTTACAAAGTGCAATAAATTCAAAATACAATCAAAATAGCCCATACGTGTGAGACGTTAAGCCTCCTTATGCAAGGAGGGGGGTCTCCAAAGGCCACATGACATCAATCCAGAGTGGAGTGGGGGAAAGTGATGTCTCTTCCCACTCAAAATCAAGCCAACCATAGTCAATACCCTAGGAATCCCCCAAACCCTAGCTCCATGAAACCCTAGAAGATGACACCATCATCAAACTAGGCCCAACATGCAAGATCCAAGTGTTGTGTCCAGGTCCTGGGGAGCTTCATCTCATCTCTTCCATGTCTCTGACTGTTTGCTACTGCAACATCCTTGATCCCAGTGAAGAGTAAGCTCTGAGGTACTCTGCTCAGCCTGTGGGGCTTCCATCCCATCTATGTGCTATCATGACTGAATCTTCCCCTACCAAGCCCATTTGTCGACAAGTTAAGGTTCCAAGGATGTGAGATCCTACATCTAAAGGTTGTGAGTCACTATATGAGCCATTGCTCTCCATCACACATGCCAATGTCTTGTAGTTAAAGACACAACTTCTTGGGTACAAGCCCAGGACATCCCTTAAGGAACCATGTCAAGGCCATCCAAAACAAACCAAAGTATAAAACAGGGTTAACCAAGGTTCATAAGAAACATTAGTCCTTAAAGTATGAAAAGTAAGCTATAACTTAAGATATAAGCCATGTAAGAAAATTCACCTCAATATCCCCTTCAAGCATCACATTAACACATGACCCCATGTGAGTTGAAAATTTTAAGTATGAGAGGGCCTTCATCCAACCCTATCAGGCTTGCCACCTAGATAGGAAATAAAATAACCCAGGTAGAGGGATAGGTCCCAAGAGTGATAGGAAATAAAGAAACCCTTCAAGAGTAAGTGTGATAGTGAGATGGTTTTAGGGATTACTTTACGGGTCATGGTGTCATTAAATCCATTTATATGAGTGACTTTGTGGAGGGTGCAATTGCTCTTGAGTTACACGGTATTTAGGCGCTATGTTTTACAAACCCCTTTATCAACCATCTTTCTAGTCTACTTTATCATATTTGCAAGTCCCCTTTTATAAGGTTTCAAGCTATAACATTGCTATTTGGGATTGGGGTGAGCACTGAAAAGGTAGAGCTCAAGTTTGGAATGGATTTTGTTATTCCTTTTGCTATCATTCCTTTCTTTCTTTAGCATCATTTTCTTATAATTTTATTAGTAGCTACAATCAACCGCTGGGTCTTCATCCCCTCTTCTCACGAGAGAATGGGCCATGATCCATTACCAAATTTTAGTACACTATGAGAGGCTCTATGATGGAAAGTGTTAAGTATGGTGGGTGTTATTGTAGGATTTGTACTTGTGCAATTCCCACCACAAGATCCACAAATCTTGTGTAAGTATGGAAGAATCTACCATTGTCACCTAAGTAGAGACTTCCCTCGTTTTAGTGATGGAAGAGGTCCACCATAAGGGAGGATTCACTGATGACCTCAAGGGATAAAATAAAAAGTTTAGTAGCCAAGCCTACCACCCCCTATCTTAATCATTGGATGGTTGGTCTAGGTCAAGGAAGCAGAGGTTGTGAGATAGTTTGAGGTACCTTCCTGGAACAAGAACACTTTGCAACATATATATAACAACTTCCAAGATAAAGTATGCAATAAATATCTCTTTTAAACACTAGCCAATTTAGATTGCTACGGATGTTGCAAATTGTAGCTGTAAACCAGTCTTATAACAACAACAAGTAATTTGTAACAATAACAACAATAAGTGCTCATAAATACCACAATTGACCATGAAAATTAAGAATATAACTAATAGAATATTTCCCAATTGTTAAAGGTAATTTCTAAGTGAGTTAAGCCACCTTTAAATGAGTGTATGCAACAATTTAATGTGTTTTTAGATGGCCGCTGCAAAATTTTATAACAACAACAAGAAATTTAGTGAGTTTGATAGGGTTAGAGTCAGTGTAGTTAGTAGAATGCTTGAGAGTTTTGAGAGAGAGTTCATCAATTAATTCACCATAAGAGTGCGTTAAGATTATTACCTTTCTAGGGTTATGGAGTCTTCCAAATGCAACCAAGATTGAAGGTTGATGTACTTGAAACCAAGAGGTAGGTTCTAAACCCTAAGGTGTAAGCACATTTGGGCTTTAGGATTTAGATATTAAGGAGAAGGACATCTAGGGTGTAAGCACATTTGGACTGTAGAAATCATTCTTCCCTTCTTGTAGCTTCAAATAGGCCAAAGATCAAATGTCTTGGGCTAAAGACCAATTTTAGATAAATATAACCTTGTGAGAGGAATAAGCACTTATATTATTCTCTTAGGGTTTCAATAAACAAGACTTATTGTAACGAAATAATACTTTCACCATAAACATTAATAGCATGAACAAGAATTGACAAAATTTACTTACTTCATGATTCCAAGAAACCAAGAGAATGTAACCCTAATTGCAAAAATATCCATCCAAAATCAACAAATCCATCCACAAGAGACCATTCCAAGCATAATGCTTGAGAGATAAAGACTAGTTACCCACAAAGGGCAAAAAATTTAGAAGTGTTACCCACAATAGCGAGTGCAAGATGATTAAAAATGAAAGTGAAGCTTGCCTTCTTATATGAGGCCCAACGCTTCACTTTTGTCCACATAATATAACAAATGTTCAAAATAAGTGGGGTTGACCCCTCATTTAGCCTTTACAAAATGTAATACATTCAAATACATCAAAATAACTAGCATGTCTGAGACATCAAGGTCTCTAGGGAAATCAAGAGGCATCGAAAGGCCATGTTACATCAATCCAGAGCAAGGTGGGAGCAAGTGATGTCTCTCCTCACCGAAAATCATGCCATGTATCATCGGTATCCCGTGTGTGCATCAAACCCTAGTTGCATCATACCCTAAAAGGTGATGTCATCACCATAATAGGGCCAATGTCCAGGATCGAGGTTCTATGTCTAGACCCTGGGGAGCTGCATCTCATCTTTGCACTATCTCTGACTGTCTGCTGCTGCAACATCACTGATCCTGGTGAAAAATAAGTCCTGGGGTGCTCGACCCAGCCTGTGGGGCTTCCAACCCATCCGTGTGCCATCATGACTGAATATGATCCTACCAAGACCACATGTTCGTTGTTCAAGGTTCTGAGGATGTGAGAGCCAATGTCTGAGGATGGTGAGTCAATAGATGACCTGCTGCTCTCCATCACATGTGCCAAGGTATTTCAAATAAAGGTACAATGTCCTCGGTACAAGCCCATGACGTCCCTTAAAGAACCATGTCAGGGCCATAAAAAACAAACCAAAGTATAAAACAAGGTTAGCCAAAGTTTATAAGAAACATTAGTCCTTAAAGAATGCAATGTAAGCTATAACTTGAGATATAATCCATGTAAGACAATTCACCTTAGTATACCCTTCAAGCATCACAACAACCCAAGACCCCATGTGAGTTACCAAGTTTAAGTATGGGAGGGCCTTCATCTAAACCTATTAGGTGTTTCACCTATACATGAAATAAAATAACACAGATAGAGGGATAGATCCCGGGAGTGATAGGGAAAGTAAAAACTCTTCAAGAGTAAGTGTGATAGTGATATGGTTTTAAGTCTTACTTCATGGCTCATGCTGTCATTAAATCGATTTCTATGAGTGCCTTTGTGGAGGGTGTGCTTTCTCTTGAGTTACCCCATATTTACATGCTATTTTTTCCAAACCCCTTTATCAACCATCTTTCTAGTCCACTTTATCATATTTGCAAGTCCCCTTTATAAGGTTTCAAGATTTAGCATTGCTATTTGGGACCGGGGCGAGCATTGAAAGATTAGAGCTCAAGTTTGGACTGGATTTTGTTAGTCCTTTTTTGTAATCATTCCTTTCTTTCTTTCACATCATTTTCTTATTCTTTTAGCAACAATTGGGAAACAACCTCTAGGCCTTCAACCCCTCTTCTCATGAGAGAATGGACCATGACCCATTGTCGAAGTTTAGTACACTATGAGAGGCTCCAGGATGGAAAGTCTTAAGTATGGTGGGGAATAAAATGATACCCTTGTGATGCCCCCCTAGTATTACCCCTTTTCCCTGGGTGGTGACAACATGAAATTAGGGCATAGAAGCTGACCACCAAGGTGAAATAAGGAAACTGACACAATTTCTGAAACCACTGAGCCATTATCCAACTTCAAACAAATATACTCATCGACATGCTTGGAAAATTAAGCTCAACACTTTGCATATGTTGGCCCTTGACCAATTTTGGAGGATCCTTGGTCATTTTTGACCATTTTGGGACTTTGACAGGCTGTCGAAGGCAGAGCACAAATCGAAGTGGAGATCGCAGGATCTTGACCCCTTTTTAGGGCCTTTTTAGGTTTTGGGATTATGTAATGGGTATGGAGATGTTGGCCCATGGGTTTACCCATGCTTAGGCCTATTTTGTAATGTATAAATAAGTAGCTAGGTGATGTAAGAAGGGGCAAGTTGTGCTAAGTGAAAATGATTGTAAGAGGTTTGGTGCATATTTTATGTTGAGACTTGCAGAGCTAAGTGAAAGTCATCTGTAGTGCTTTGTGCACAGATTGTGGAAGGCCTTGTGCCTAGATCTACTCGAGGAAGGAGGATCTAGTGAGGTGCGCAGATCTCCTGTCCTCTGCGGAGTTGATTTTGAGGCTCTGTGCATGTAGCTGATTGATCGGAGATAATAAAGAGGAGAAGAGTTGGTGGACATATCCCCAGGGTGGGGGTGAACCACGTATATCCTATGTTGTGAATGCTTAGTGCTTCTTGGTTGTTCTTTTGTTTATGTGATTCAATGCTTAGTGCGATGTTAGATGATAGATGAATCTGATATGATAGCTTAGTGCTGAATAATGCGAATGAATGCTAGATATGATCTATGTTGTTATGCTTAGTGGTCGAGTCTATTGAATCTATGTGAATACTGCGCTGATATGTTATTAGGGTTTAGCTGCGCTGTAAGCTAAGACTGAATATTGATGAATCGTAATTGTTAAGTGATCTATTAAGGTGTTACAATCATAGATCTGTGTCCCAGCTAAGGTTGCAGACACTGGAGTCCTGCAACCACCCCTGCCTCTACCTCAGGTGAGACTTCATTTGCTTCGCAGGTGTTGCCGAAAGGGCCGATAGTTAGGGTTTTTTTGGTGCACTGTTGTAGCATTGAACCCTGGGTCTGCCCCTGTGCCAACAAATGGTTTCATTGCCAGGACCTGAAACTGTGATTGCTGGGAACTGAGGAAGAAGAAGCTCTGTGCGAAGATTTGACCTGAAACTGTGAAAGCCTCGTGCATAGATCTGTTGCCTTAGTGCGCAGTACTCTACTTGGATTGTGAAGCTCTATGTTAAGAAGAGAAGTCAGATCTGAAGAAAAGAGGTAAGATATGAAAGCTTTGTGCTTTGGTAAAGGTAAGAATAGTGAAAAGTTTTAGATCTGGAAGCTTTGTGCTCTGCTGAAAGTAAGATTAGTGGAAATTTTTGTTTCAAGAATATGGATCTAGGTATGTTTGATAAATTTTGTCCTAGCCTGAAAACTAGGGCACAACTAGATGAAAGAAGGTTTGATATGAGTAGATTTGATAGAAATAATGAAAGATATGTTATTTCTATGCATAGAAAGAATGTATGGACTAACAAATGGATGCAGGATCCTAGAAATAATTTTTTGCAGGTTAGCTACCATGATCCTAGTGCGTAGTACAACAAAGGATGGAGATGATTTAAGAGAAAGAAAGGATTGACTCTTTGTTACAGTTGCAGAAGACCGGGACATCTTGCTAAGGAATGCCCTGGTAGAAGACCCAGTTGTCTTTGTTGTAAAGCTACAGATCATGAAGTTCTGGATTGCCCTAGATTGATTGCTAAGGTTGAAAGAATGAATATGAGACAAGAAAACCCTAAGGAAGGTCTAGAAACTGATACCTTGGTAGAACCCCAGAAAGAATCAGAAACTATACTATTGCAAATGAAAGAAACCCTGAATGATCACAGAGATATCAACTTATCAGAGATCTTCAAAGAAAAAGAATGCATAGAAACAAGAATAAGAGACTTCAACATTGACTGCGTTTTGGATGAGGAAACACAGGTGAATATCATGACAGAAAGAACTTGGGAAATTTTAGGGAAGCCTGCTATGATTCCTTCATTGGGAGGAATAAGATTATTTAGAGAAAAGATGATAACCCTGTGTGGAAGACTTACCCGGATATCTATGAGTGCTCATGGAACCTCGACAGAAGAAGAGTTTGAGGTTGTTAAATTCATTGAGAACAACGCCCCATTTTCTATGTTACTAGGAAAATATTGAACTGAAAAGGATCAAGCTAGAAGAAAAGAAAAGGAAGTCTTAGAGCAGAAGAAGCAAGAATTAAAAGATTTCACGACTAGAAGAATCGCACATTTGATTGAAGAATAAGAGAACAGGTTGAAGTTATTTAGAACCAGAAACTTGGATGTCGAAGTTGAAAGGACACACGAGGACTTGAGACACCTATCTGTACAAAAGAGTAGAGCACCTACACCAGACATAGAAGAAGTATTGCCCTTGAACCCTAGTAAAGACCATCAAGAGTGTGAAGTTACTATACCCAGAGAAGATCAGAATCAGAATGGAAAGAGAAATATTGAGATGAAGATCACCAGGAAGAAGGCTAGAAATCTCAGTAAGAAGAAAGCAAAGATAGAAAAGTTACAGAAAGTTCCAGAAGGAACTGCGTAGAAGGAAGGATTCCAGAATTTGAACTTCGTCGGGATACTAGTACATCACAGGATGACACTTCTCCATGGAAAAGCAATATGACTGTTGGACTCATTATAACCATTAGCCCAAACGGTTAGAACAATAGTTATGACCATAAATCTCACCATCAGACTGTTGGGACCATGCCGTAACGGACATAACTACATTGATGAAGGCTTCTCGCCTATTGGAAAGATCCGTTACCTAGTTGTCTACTTATTCCATCGAGCCTTACATCGGGAACACTTTTTACACCCGTTATTATCTGAGCTCATAGATTAGTTGATTTTGCACAGTGATCATCGAGCTATCACCATCCATCCTGTTGCATTGAGTAGTTGCTCTTCAACCCGAGATAGTCAGCCATGAGCGTGTATGTCCGAAGAACTTAGCGCAATCGAATAGTCTATGAAGGAGATATTCATCAACCTCATGAATGAAAAGGTAATGTCTATGGGTGTACAAGCTTCATCGACAAGAGGAGCTTCACTGTCGACTGCTCGCGGATCTGGACCATCCCGAGCTGGGACTGAGAAAAGAACCAAGCATAGAGATGACTTGGTGAATGCAAAGTTATTACCGTCCATCCTACCCGATTACATCCCACCCTTGGCTGGTGTAGTGAGTCATGACAGTGTCCTGAGGGACTTCGAATACACCATCATCACTGTGTACCTCCCGAAGGGGATACACGCAGTTAGACCACAACTAGAGAGGATTCCAACCTTGAAAATAAGTGACTATAACCTGGGAGACCATAAGAGCTATGGCATGCTTGCGCGTCACAAATATCTGACCACGACAAAGGGAAAGAAGACAAAGATCATCCCTTAGCCGTGGACCATGAACCTCGTGGAGTCCACCCTTTTGAATGTAATGAAAATTCCACATTTTGGAAGGCACCAGGAGGTTAACGCCTGCGTTAAGCTCCCACTATTGTGCTTCCACGGTGGCTATATGTGGTTGGACAGACGTATCACTGTCAATCTGACGCTGATCCATAGGATCATCGGACTAAGCATGCAGGGACCAGACCCACAAGACTTCTACCCAGGAAAAGCTGCAGACCACGCCTTGGCACAAACGATTAAAGAAACAAATGCCGATGTTGATAAGGGGATGCAAGGCTACAAGGTAGCCTCCATCCAGAATGGCACAGTGCGCCTAACATGCCAATTAATTGCAGGAAAACTAGTAAGAAAGAACAGACCCACGCAAGTCACATGGTTTTTCGTTGACCTCTCTAGGAAATGCGTAGAAGGCCTACAGATGAACTGGGCGAAGTACCTAGTTAACCAACTCGAACTGGATTTCCACGAAGCTCAGGATCAGGGCTATGAGTTTCACTTCAGCTGGCTCCTAATCCTCATCATGTTTACTGCTTAGGAGATGCCGGAAGGTGCGACCTTCCCTAAGATCGAGCCATTAGAGCCGCTTGCTGCGAAGTTCACCATGCTCTGGTATTCGAACAATATGGGAAAGCAGTGGCAGTCAAATGAAATATTTCACACCTACTACTTGTAGCTTAGGAGGGCTATTGAGTCCTTCCCTCGTATGATGTCGAACACCCTGGACAGATTCATGATGCTTATGAAGTTTCACACAGATAGGCATTTTATTTATATTACTGCATGCACTGATGAAAGCAGAGAAGAAATTCAGTACTACTACAAGCTCACTACAGAGGACTTGAAAGAAATCATTAAAAACTGGCCTGCAGAACTCCTTATCCCTGTTGACCTCACAGAGATGTTTGACCCGGACCTCATCGGAAATCCGATGGTTACTCATGAAGAGTATGATGCCCCAAGCAACAAGAAGAAGAAAAAGAAGCAACATGTACAGGAAATACACAACACATCATAAGAGACCGCATCCAAGTCACCTAGCAGAGGAGGTGATGACAAAGTGAACAAAGAGGAAAAAGAACAAGAAGAAGATAAGCAAGGTGAAGTAACATTGCCATAGAACATCCTTGATGACATCGATCCATCCAAGAAAAGGAAGGCTTCCCCCATGAAACCTTCATCGCGGAAGAAGTCCAAATCCAATAAACCAAAGATGCAGAATGTACTCACGGTCAACGACTTTGACTTCATTATTTCATCTATAGGAGATGCCTCATAAGAGATTTTGCAAAGAAATGAAGAAAAACAAGAGGCCATGTACGATAGAGTTGAAGCAGAACTAAGAGGTGCACATCAATCCCTTTATTCGAGCCACGCAACGTCCACTGCGCCCCCACCCTTAGAAGAACCAGAGTTGGGAGATGAGCCTGCTGAACTCTGCAGACTAGCTGATGTGACTGAAGCCCGCCTTCATTGAGCACAAGCTGAGAAAGACCAGGCCAGAACGGCTCTGAAACAAGAAAAGGAAGAATTTATCGAGCAACGTAGGATTTCTCAACAGGAGAAGGATGCTCTTTAAGCGAAGTTTGAAGAAGAAAGAGCGCAAATCCAGCAGGAGAAAGAAAAGCTACTCGCAGAGCAGGTCGGAGTAAGAGAAGTAGTCAACAGAGCACTTCGCTCTGTGATGGGCTTCGAGTAGAAGGAGGAAGAACTAGTAGAACACCAAGTAGCACAACTCGCATAAATAATCCAACAGCTTCAGCAGATAATCACAGATATGGAGCTAAGAACAGTGCCCGATATTCCACAGGATGTTCAAGATCAAAGAGAAGCGACTGCTTGAGGCACAGTCGAAAGAATCAAGAACCTCGCCATGGAATGTAAACAACTGAGTGATCACAGTGCCCAAACTTTTGAGCAACTCACTGAGGATGCTAAATTGAAGGCACTGGAGTCACAGCTCCAGGAGGCGAAGCAGCAAGCAGAAATAGTACATACGCAATTGAAGCCCCTGTCAGCAATTGAGAGGATGAAGTGATCCCAAGAACAATGCGCTACCCAACAACAGGTCCACACCATTCAGAGCAGAGTCATGGAAGTAACTCAGAGGCTCCAACCAATACAAGATGAGTCTTACCAACTATTCGTAGAGATCGAAGGCTGAGGAGCAGAACTGGAGCAAGTCATCACTGTAGCTGAACAACGCTTAGAGGGACCTGTCAACAAAGCAGTAATCCAAGATTTCGCTGAGCTGGAGGCCGTGGCACAACAATAGGTCGAAGCCACTCGAGCCAAGCTCGAGGATTTTGAGGTAGAGCTACCCAGCTCAGAGTGACTCGGGACTAGTCACAGGTGAGTGTTGGGGGCTTGTTGGCCCTTGACCAAGTTTTGAGGATCCTTGGTCATTTTTGACCATTTTGAGACTTCGACAGGCTGTCGAAGGCGGAGCGCAAATCTTAGTGGAGATTACGGGATATTGTCCCCTTTTTAGGTTTTGGGCTTATGTAATGGGTATGGGGATGTCAGCCCATGGGTTTACCAATGCTTGGGCCTATTTTGTAATGTATAAATAAGTAGCTAGGCAATGTAAGAAGGGGCAAGTATTGCTAAGTGAAAACGATTGTAAGAGGTTTGGTGCGTATTGTATGTTGAGACTTGCAGAGCTAAGTGCAAGTCTTCTGCAGTGCTTTGTGTGCAGACTGTGGAAGGCTCTGTGCCTAGATCTACTCGAGGAAGGAGGATCTAGCGAGGTACGCAGATCTCCTGTCCTCTGCGCAGTTGATTGTGAGATTATGTGCATGTAGCTGATTGACCGGAGATAATAAAGAGGAGAAGAGTTGGTGGACGTAGCCCCAAGGTGGGGGTGAACCACATATATCCTATGTTGTGAATGCTTAGTGCTTCTTGGTTGTTCTTTTGTTTATGTGATTCAATGCTTAAGGCGATGTTAGACGATAGATGAATCTGATATGATATCTTAGTGCTGAATAATGTGAATGAATGCTAGATCGGATCTATGTTGGTATGCATAGTGCTTGAGTCTATTGAATCTATGTGAATACTGCGTTGATCTGTTATTAGGGTTTAGCTGCGTTGTAAGCTAAGACTGAACATTGATGAATCGTAATTGCTAAGTGCTCTATTAAGGTGTTACAACCACAGATCTGTGTCCTAGCTAAGGTTGCAGACATCTGAGTCTTGCAACCACCCCTGCCTCTACCTCGGGTGAGACTTCATCTTCTTCGTAGGTGTTGCTGAAAAGGCTGGTAGTTAGGGTTTTGTTGGTGCACTGTTGTAGCATTGAACACAACAAACCCAAAACCAGGTTCTACTCCTACAACAGTTCCAATCCACCATCTCTTGCTTCCCCACAACTTGCAAAACCGAAGGAATGTACCCCCTCCATTGCTCACAGTCCCTCAGGCTGCACCATTTGTTTATCAGGGCTTCTATGCACTTGGTTGGATAGGAATCTCTCAGCCAGGGACTTCAGGAACTCTCAACTACTTCAAGAGTGCTGAAAACAACCAACACAAGGCTCTTGAGCCATTTCCTAACCATGAAACACACTATATGATTAAATCTTTTTTTACAGGAACACAACCTTGATTTCTAGCATAACACATAGCTCAACAATGGATTCCTTCAAACATAACATGACTTTTGCTCTTTCCAAGACTCAACTATTTTTTTGCTACCCAAAAAATGTCCCCCTTTTGCATACTAATTTCCCTTCTTCTATCTTGCTTGCTTGACTCTCACTCTTCCAAAATATGATTGTACTTCAGTCTCCCTAATAACTATGGGATGTGACTCCTCACACCCACCCTCTTACTGAGTAAAATGATTGGCTTTGGGAACACTCAACAACAAATAGAAGGTTATACACAATGATAATAATTCCAGGAATGTGGGTTGGATTAATACCCATGAATAATCCCCCCTTGGACCACCCTCTCATGGAATCATAGCCCCCCATCATTTTTATCCCTCTCGTATCACAACCAATGATTACTATTTTTATTAATTATTCCATGTACATAATATACAATTCAGCCCCCGACCATATTAAATCAATACAGGCTCTTTGCCCCAACATATCGGCTCACTAACCTAATTCACATTTATACAATTATATTATAATTTGCGGGGATTAAAATCGAGGATGTTACAATCCCCTCCACCTTATTTTTGCACTGTCCTTAGTGCAAAACACCCTACAGTGTACATACAATTAAAATTCTAGGTTCTCTGGCCTTTAATCAACATATAGGTTCTCCAACCTAATATCACATAGGCATTCTAGCCTAAATAAAAATACATATGCACCTTGGATGAAAACATATACATAAACCACTGGCATTCTCCTACAACTATCTCGATTTCCACCAACTCTCTTCTTCTTGACCTACCCAATCCAAGGAATGTACCCCTTCATTTCTCACAGTCCATCGAGAGTCCGATTTGTTTATTAGGGTTGACCCAAGGAATATGCCCCCTTTAGTTTCCTTAGCCCATTGGGATTCACCATTCGTTTATTAAGGTCACTCTGACACATGTAACCAGGAATGTCACTATTGAAATCTCAAGGAACTCGCAGTTAGGAAGAACTACCAAGAAATAACCAACAACAATCTTGATGTTGCAGTGAAACTCAATAGGAGTTCACTCTTCAGGCCTGACAACTTGGTTCTTTGACAGTGCAATTCACATTAGAGTTCACTCTTCAAGCTTGACAACTTGGTTCTTCTGCAAGCTTGAAAAATTGCTTCTTCTTGTTGTACTCACCCTTTAGGCTCATGCATCCCTTTCACTGTTATACAATTCTTTAAGTGATCCATCATTTTACAAGGTGTTCTTATGCATACCGATGCCAAATTTCTACTAAACTTCCACTAGTAAGCTATAACATGTGGCAATAATCCCATTTGCATCATATGCATACATTCACTATGAGACATCATCATACAATTTTCATTTATAAAATTTCAAATATGTTTTACACAATTTTTTTTTCCCAATCATGATTTTTCTGCTCATAATTGTTTGGCTCTTACAATAGTAAATATCAATCTTCCTTATGGACTTACATCCCTGCCATATCCAAGACCATTTCCCCTGCAATATTCTCAATTTCCATAAACCAAACAAATTGTTAGCATATCATAACAATTTTCAATTATTAATTTATCAAATATATTTATACAAGAAAATAAATAGTCCCACGCATGAGAGTTCCACTCATTATGTTTGGCTCTTGCATTTGTAGATATTAGTGTTCCTTATAGGCTTACATCATTTTTATATCCAAGACTGCTCTACCTGCAATTTCCTCAACTTTCTTACAACCAAACAAGATTGTTAGCACTCATGCACATTTTCATCAGTTCATGAAATGATATCAAAATTGTAATTTACCAAAAATTCATCCATTTCGAGCTCTTATTCACATTAAAATGGAATTCAACCATTAATCATATTATCTAGAATGAAACTATCATTCATTGTACATGCATTATCATCACACAAAGATTTTCGTAATGCAATCAAACTTTATTAATAAATAAAACCAATGTGCCAACAATCACGATCACATCTACACAATGCATTCTTGCATTGACTCCAGAATACCATTTATTCATGTAATGTATTCCATCATGTGAGTTGGAAGGTATGGCTCATTCCTCAACATATCATCCAAAATATTCCCCAATTACTTCACCGATTATTTGGATACCTTCCTCTTCAAACCATACACAACACTAGGAACATCATCCCTTAGTGCTATTCAGTGTTGACGAAGAGGTTGCAATCCAAACATGGGTTATATAGGGGAAAACCATTAAGAATTTGTATGATGCTATAACATTTCCATATCCAACCACAACATGGCCTTGCACATGGTTATTTCTATTGGCATTCATTGTTATAGCAGGAATATATCTCCTGACTTGACTTGGTTATGATCTCATAAACAACATAACACAATATGCAATTAGATTTATCATAAATGCATCCAATCAACAAATAATAATTGCATACTCAAGGCCCCCTTCCCTTTACGTCAATTCAAATATCAAGAAATTAACCGAGGGAATTCTTACCTCAATTCCCTTGATCATTTTATGCAACATACACAACCTTAAATGCACATCTACATGGTTGTTATCACATTACTTGATGCCACCTGATCAATTGGTACTTTGTAAAAGCTCACAGGCTCCCCTCACCAACCTCTTGATCAACATTCTCACCATCTTGATTTATCTTCATATGGATGGATACCATAAGCAACAATATCATCATCCTTTTTACCCATGCTATAATTATTTTTCTTGGACACACAATCCATCATTAGTTTTGTTCAAATATCATAACATCATTATATATATATATATATATATATATATATATATATATGAAGAGACTACTCTCAGTCTACAATAATGCCACCAACATGTTCACAACAAACTACTCTCAGTCTACAAGCATGCCACCAACATGTTCACCAGTTGAGTAACATCACATGCATAATAAACATTAAAACATAAGATTTTCTACTTCTTAATTTCCCGTAGCTTACTAGCTACATCACACACAAATTTAAGCATGTTGATTGATACCATAGTTCTAAATGTGTCTAAAAACATATATTAAAACATGAATGCAACAACTCAAGCAAAAAGAAAACACACAACATCCATATAAACCATTTACACAACATAATATAATAATAAACCCAACAAATAACTTATCTTTTGATAGCTAACCAACTGGCTACATACAAAGGATGAACCTCCTAGCCATAGGAATTGCTGTTCATTTTCTACCAACAACAAGCCACCCTCGAGTTGAAGCTATGATTCCACAAGGAGATCTATCTCTTTGACTATCCACTCTCCACATACAACAACCCAAAAAACCTAGGTTCTTCTTTGTTTTCCACAGCCTGCACAACCCAAGGAATGGGATCCCCCTTCACTGCAGATAGTCCCTCAGGCCTTCCCACTTCCCTCCAGAGATCCAATGCATCTGATTGATTGAGAATACTCCCAACTACTCTAGGAGTGCTCACAACATCCCTCACAAGGATCTTGAGTCATTTTCTCAACGTAAAAATGCTTCATAGGATTATAGCTCGATTTCCATGCACACATGCCTCTATCTCAACACAAAACCCATACCAACAATGGCTGCCTTCAATCCCAACATGGTTGGTGCTCTTCCCAACACTCATCTCCTCTCTTGTTGTCCAAAATCTACAAGTAAAAACCGTTCTCTATGAAAAAACATGACTGTCCAGAAAAATTGCCCCCCTTGGTCATGTGAATTTCCTCTCTTTGTTTGCTTACTTGACTTGACTTACACTCTTCCCCAAGCTGATTATACCCATTCCCATGCTCTCCAATAATTATGGGATGTGACTCCTCACACCCACCCTCTTACAAGAGTTTAATTATTTGATTTAGGAACACTCAATAACAAATAAAAGGTTTTCACAATGATAATAATAATAATGTGGGTTTGGATTAATACCCATGAATAACTCTTCCTTGCACCCCTCTCTCTTGTGGAATCATATCCCCTCCATGGTTCTTCATCCTTTTTGTATCCCAACCAACGATTACTATTTTGAATAATTATTTCAATGCACATAGTATACCATTTGGTCCCCGACCATATTAAACCAACACAGGCTCTTTTCCCCAAGACATTGACTCACCAACCTAAATCACATTTATACAATTACATTCTAATTCATGGGGTTTAAAACTGGATGTTACATTCACCCCCCCCTTGTTTTTGCACTATCCTCGATGCATAACACCCTTCATGTGTAGATTCATTTTACAATTCTGGCTCCCTAGCCATTAATAAACATACAAGCTCTTTGACCGAAGATCACACAGGCATTCCTGCCTAAAAAATATTAAATAGGATCTTTTGCCTAAAATCATAGATACATAGGCACCCTGGCCCCAAAAATATACATACATAGGCATTCCGACCCAAAAACCATAGATACTTAGGATGCCTGACCCAAACTGCATAAGCTGCAATATTCTTCCTTCTTTGTCTGTTCCCACAACAATTCCAACCAACAAAATCTTGTTGCCTTCAAGTTGCACAACCCAAGGAAGTGTACCCCTTCTCTACAATGAAGTCCTTCAAGCTGCACCATTTCCCTTCCAGTGTTCTAGTACAAGGTCGGACACGAAGTCTCTGAGTTGTGGCCCCGAGAACTCCAACTGCAATATCTTTTATACTTTATTGATTCCCACAACAATTCCAACCAATAAAATCTCATTCCTCTCAACTTGCACAACCCAAGTGTTGAGGAAAAGATATGAAATGATCTTACTCAAGCATTTTTAGATTCTACTTGGCTAAAGCAAAATAGACGGGAATGTCACCCTAGGTTTATATCCAACAAAAATAACATCCTAACTCACAAGTATTAATTACAAGTGCTTAGGCTAGTCTTTTTTCAATAAATAGCTGGCTAGAAATTTACTTTTTATTTAATTTTCTGAACATGTCAGTTGCTGAAATAAATGTTAAGATAGAAGTAAAGTCACCAAGATGATAATCAAGACAGTTGAGACATAAAATAATCCTTTATTTCATTCAAATTCACCAAAGAGACATTTTCTTTACAAAATCTCATGCAGAAATTTTGGACCAAAGTCAAACTTAGACATCCCAGATGGAACATACAAAAGGACCTCTGACAGAAAACCAAAACTAAAATCTAAAAGCTGAATCAACTTGCCACAGATTGCTGCCCACTCGACTCTGCACAATAGCCTTTGTCAGTCATGAAAACTAATTCACAAACATACAAGTCTACACAGACTATCAAAGATAGATCAACACCTCTGAAAAACCAATGTTTGAATGATGTGATTCAACCCTGAATATTGCTGTCTACAATAAGACCCTGCTATCATAAAAGAGAATTAGGCTTGTGATGAATAAATGAATGAATGAAAACTGAACTATCTCAACATAAACTCAAAGAGAAAAACTTAGTATGCTTCTACTTCTATTCTCCTCTTGTTCCTCCCTTTCCTTTTGCTTTTAACCAATTAGAATTGGTTGAAGTAGTTGAACCAACTCATAAGTTAAGTTAATTAAAAGACTCAACCAACTTTGAGTTAGGGGGAAAAGTAATAATCATAATAAGGGTTATAACTAAATAATAACTAGTAGGTGGGACCCCTTGTGACTCCCATTAGCTCATGACAATTATAACATAACTATTAGTTAAGCAAAACACACCTCCTTGTGACTCCCATCCACATATTCCATTTGACAATTTAGCTCATGATATTTGAAATTATTTCCAAAAATATTACTCATATATCCAAAATAAAACATGCTGTCGAAAGATCCTTGAAGTCAACTGTCATAAAAAAATAGATAAAATAAAACTTAAAAGCCATATTTTCCACTTTGTGATGCAATCTTTCCTTGATTGCTACTGTCACCCTTCGATTTCCCTGAATTTTCCTTTGGTTGCGTCGAGCCCTTGGGCCTAATCTCACTGATCATGTGGGGACAATCGTCCCTCAAATGCATCCGAGAAGACATGGATTTGTCAGAGCCATTGGAGGGTGAGGAAGGGGCAACAATGGATTTTCCTTTATCAAGGGCATGGTGGGCCTCAGTTTTCAATTTCTTTCTAGCATGGGAGGATTGCACTGGTGAGTGGGGAGTGTCTTGGACAATCTGGTTGTCAGGCGGAGGAGCAGGGAAGGAAAAATTGGGCCAGCCACAATGTTGGGAGACTGCCGGGTGGACAATATCTTGCCATCCATCATTTTCAGGAACCTTGGGTTGCAAAGAGACGTGAGGGGGCACATGGATACCAGGGGCTTGCAGAACTTGTAAGGGAGGCCGTTCAAGCCTAGGTTGGACTACTCCCTGCCCAATCCAATTGAAGAATCCAACCTGAAACAACTGGCCAAGGTCTTGTGAGTCAGCATCAAAATGTATGGAGAACCTTGGCCTTCTTGGGACTTTGTTCCAATTACCTCTACCTCTATTTCCTTGGCCATGGCTACCTCGACTGAAAAAACTCATTCCTACATGCATGATTGATTAGAAAATAGTCTTTTAAATAACCATACATGACAACTCTTAAAAATATGAAATAGATTTGGCTCAACAATGTATTAGACTCATGCAATCCAATCCATACAAATTGTTTTACTGTTTATCAATGAGCAGTGGGTGAAAAAGGGTTATGGGATATGCGAGGGGTTTGTATTGAGCGAAACATGATACAATGAGGGGGAAAAGAACATGGTTACTTCTCAATGACAACAACAATCAACTGTAAAGCAAACCAATAAAACATCACTTTAATCCAAACAAGACACTGCCACTTTCAATTGCTTTAACACCGAAATTTTCTTGACTGTAATCAATCTTAGAACAGGGAGTGAAAAATGAATATGGGAAGGCAATGGGATTTGTAATGAGAAGAAAATGAAATAAGGGAAGGGAAAAAGAGTGATTACTCTTCATAAAATTAATTAAGTGATCCATAAAACATTCTGTGAAAGGAGATGCACTAACCAACGATCATTGTGACCAAATAACAATTACTGTGTATTTAATTAGTTCACTATTCATAATCAAATTTCCAACAGAGTGCCATCACAAGACAATATGCATTCCACACAATCTGTAAAGGAGTTATGTTCCTTTCATTTATATACTTTGCATCTTATAACAATTCTCAAATAGTAACCATTTCCACTCTGTTAACCATCAGAATCAACCACTGCCCACACATTACTTCAATCAACAAATACACTCAAAAGTCATGTTTCCAAAATTAACAATGAAGTCGCACTATCACTGCAATTAGGCCTATCATTTAGAATGAAATGATATTCGTTAAACATATATAGGGGTAGTAAACCCAATAATCCAGATTAAATTACAAAACCCGAATTGACATTTAAACAGACATACAATAGCCACCATTCCAACACAAGCTATGCACAAAATAATACAATCATGCAAGTGTAATTCTGTTACTATACAAGCCCAATTCAATGTGACTCTAAAAAGTTGGGCCATCCATCCAACACGACGAGGTATCAACAACATGCCTATCTCCATAAAAAAAAAATCGGATTTCCACAAAATCGTGCTTAAAATTCTATGACTATTTCTGAGTGTGGAACCCAAAATTATCCATATCATGCACAATGGGCAGCTACACAAAACACCACGATACAACATTTCCTTTCTACAATTTCAAACACATAGTCATAGTTATTAACTCAACCCATCGTGCCGAGCTATCAATCCAATACAGTAATGCTTCAAATTAACCAAACTGCAACCAACCATGCTGTGTAAAAACTCGGGCCTATGCAATCGAATAATCATAACGTACAAAGTGGATGAAATTTCTACAGTCATCTCGGTTGCAATAACCATTTGGCCCCAAAAGAACTCATAGTTACAATGACCAAATATTCATGGTGTAGAAGCATCACATACACAATTGCTGTACGCGAGATCATCATTTAGCAATTGTAACCAATGGCAAGTTAAACATCCAAATAATATTAGTGCAAAAGGACAGTGACTGTGTATCAACCAACCAATTCACCACTGTCATAACAATCAATCGACCTAACAAGCTGTGGCAACCACACATACCCACACATCAACTCGAATCGGGGCTATGACCCTCTCAATTAAACAATACTGAGTTATTAAACATAAGGAGAATGACTGTGTATTTTGAATTGTGCAATTAACAATGCAGGATTTACAGTTGTTATAACAGAGGCACTGACTAGATACCAAACCAACATGACTATCGCATGACCAAATGGGCGAGCCTGTACTCAATTAGTCGACAATATACAACCATCCAACAATAACCAAGCAGTAAACCCGACAGGCTAGGCCGATCTTCTCTATCAACCTTCAAACTAGAGGGCTAAGGGTTTGTTCTGTAGCCAACACAAGGAGAACATAGCCAAATCATTGTAATGGTGAAACCTCCAAGGCCAATGGTGCATACACAGAGAGAACCATGACTCATTCGTGGACATGTAACAATTCCCATGAGAGGGAGATATGACAGAGGAGCGAGACTCCAACTCAGCTAGTAACGATACTTAACACATGTAGGTTATAACCATCGTGGTTCTCCAGTCAAACAACCACAATGCTAAAGTGAAGACAGGGCTAATAACTTAACAAAATAACCCATTGCACGACCTTTTAGTGGTGGAAACAAACTAATGCTCAAGTGAACAAACCTAGTGACAAAGAGTGCCTCCATCCATTAAACCCACAAAATCCAAAGACTGGATATAGTGACGAATGCGTGAGGATAACTATCCACCCAAGACCTAACAAAAACCCTCCAACTAAACCAGCAAGGATGACATAGATCCCTTATGGATGATAATAGCCAGGATGACTGATAACTTCTATGAATTCAAGATTATTGCAGAAAGAACCATCAACGCTTTATTCCAAGAACACAATTTTACACAGTTGCAATACTTAAGGAAAACACAAACCAATACACCTGAGCCATTAATCATTTCATAACCAGAGCAGACTCATGACCAAAAAAAGACATACCTATAATCGAACACCTTAAAATGTGAGCTGGCCAAGCAGTTCCCATCTACTAAGAATTCAGAGCATAACCACAACAACAAGGTTGCACAATATCTAGACTAGGGTGGCAGCCAATGGAAGGAGTAAAGGTGACGTGCAGTAAATGCACGTCGCCTCCACCCACAGTCAATTAAGTCATTAGTACAAGCCAACAAATAATCCATTAACTCAATTAATTAGACCATGTATTAGAACCATCAACCATTAAAACCAATAGTGCGATTCATATCAACTCATGCCATAAAATAATTGTCGTGCATATCAACTATGTAACTCAAACAAAATCGCATAGCTATTAACGTCCATTACCTTGTCAAATGTGCCGCCAACATCCCATCCATCCAAATATACCATATTCATATTACCAATATAACTCAATCAAATCACATAACCATTACTTACTAGATAGGATTTAACCATAATAAATTTAATCTTTCATGCATGTAGTATAACATAGCTCAAATTCTTCCCCTTGCATTTGTTGCATTGTTTTCATTTCTTTCCAATTGCTTGGATGTGTTACTAACATGTCTATTATGCAGGTGTTCCAAGAACAAGTAGTAGTGGTGTCAATGAATACCATAGGCCGTAGTAACACAAAGAACCAATACTTCATAAGCCTCAAACCATAGCCAATAAAAACAAGATCTCATTAACAATGTAAGCCATGTCGAACATCATCACAACATCACATATGAACAGACCCGATCTCCAATCTACAAGGGGGTCCCACCTACTAGTATTATTTAACTTTAATAATAATAGGCTTTAACAACACTTTGCAGGAAAAACTTAGTTGCGATTTTAATTGTCAACAAACTGACGACTCCACAGAGAAATTTGCTTTCAACATATTTATAACTCAGAACTCACAGTTTCGAAGACCGAGAACATCAGACCTAGAAGATATAACCAAGAAGATTATGCAACATGGGGAAGTGAGCGGATTTAATGGAAAGATGACCGTGAATTTGGGAATAATTTATGAAAAGTGATAAGTATGAGGGGTTTTACCACTGTATGCATAATCATTCAACTACTCGCTCTCAAAACCTCAAAGGATGAAGAAATGGTAAGAAGAAGCGGGAGGTAACCAATTCTTTGTAAAACAATAGTGGAAATATATAACAATTTCAAGGTCCCTTCAGAGGAGACATCATAACCGCTGTGTAAGCTTGATTGTTATTGGCTAACAATGCTTTGCAGGAGTGTCACTGTGGCATAATTGATCCAACATCCTATTTGACCAAATTAAGTAAAGATAATAAGAAACAAAATCATTATGGAAGTAAAGTTGCAGAAACTAAAACAACAACAATAAAAGACAGAAATGAAATGCAACAAGAAAAAAAAAATTTAAATCAGAAGGCAGAAATCAAAGTACTGTAAAGCATATAAAAGAAGCACAAAAATTGAAAGTAGAGATAGACTACTAGTATACAGAAAATCCGATCAGCATTACAACTTTTCACGCTGGCCCGTCACAATACTTCAAGCGAGGACTGTTAGTGCTGTAGGAAAACATTTGCCTCTGTAAATCCCTTAAAATGTATGAGTTAGTGTCCAAGAGAAAAGTAATTTGGAAAGGACCCAACACTTGAAATTCTTATGTAATTATTAGCCCTTTGACGCACACAATTAAATCATCAAGATAAGCATGGAGATCGACCAATTCATCGAAAGTTGTGTGTATAGGCCTTTTAAAGGTGGTACTTGCATCAAATAATCCAGAAGGCATGCATTTGTAAGACATAGTATCACAATTAGTAGTAAAAGTGGTTTTGTGAACATTTTCCCCTTCTACCTTGATTTTATTATAACCCAGAATTTTGCCAAGTAAGGGCTTCAACTGTAACTCTACAACCTGTTGCAAATCATTCTTGTATGGAGGGGGGGAGAAGGATTTCTCATAATATCCTGACTGAAGGTGCGAAGATGAATGCAATTTCTAGTATGATTTGTGGTCTTTGAAGCAGGTACCCAATTTGGAACCCGTTTAGGGTGGACAAAAAAAATAATCATAGACCTTAAGAATTTTTTCAACTCCTTTTGAAAGGGTGCTTCGAGTGCAGAGTTAACAAGTTCTTGTTTTTGCCTAGCTAGTTCCATATTATGTTGAACAAGACCAGGATCAAAACCATGAAGATCCTCATAAGACCAAGCAAAAACCTTTTGAGATTCACCGAGTAGCCTGGTGGACCCCATCTCTTCTTTATCAGAACATCAAACATTTATTTTAACATTCGTTGAAGGTTCATGTGTCCTAATGTTTAGGGGGATGGTTTCAACCACCTTCCTTCATAACTCCTATTATTTTTGTTCCTCTTTATTGCCTACAACACTCGACGAAAATAAACTCTCAAGAGGAGTCAAGCCCTTGGGAATCTTATGATTTTCTATGGATATAATCTCCTCAAGCTTAGGAGGTTCATCTTGAATGACAACACAAATGCTCTCATCGTTAGGGAGGGCCTTCCAAGATCCTACATTGTTAGGAATACATGGACAATATAGAGATTGAAAAGCACAATCAGGCCTATGAGACAAAAGTTTCTGATTAGGAGAGGCTGCAAAGACAGCTAACCGATCAACCATTGAATTCAACTCCCTCTTAACATGAGTGATGTTGAAAGATAGAATGTTCGAGACAAGTGCCCAAACAGTTTGGGAGTATCGTTCCATTAGCTTGTTGCTAGGAGAGCATATCCTATGTATCAGGTTCACAACAAGCTCATAATTTCTAAAAACTGAAAGGTGGCCACAACCAAGATTAAGGGCATTCTCAATGCCTAATAATAAAGCTTTGAATTCAATGACATTGTTTGAACAAGCGAACTCTAACCTGTAAGACAGATTATGAATTTTCTTTGCAGAAGAAACCAAAATAATGCCAGCCCCATTACCTTCACTAGAGCATGAACCATCAAAGTGCATATGCCACATATCATCATCTAAATTGATTTGTTCCAAAAGAGTATTATCCTCTTCAACAAAGATGGAATACACTCCAAGGTCCTCTTCGATATAGTTTACACTAGATTGTGGAACATTCTCTATATAGGGTGAAATTATTCCTTCTCTAAGGACTATAATGTTCTTACCATTCCGAGGAATGGATAAATGTGTCCCGTCGAGTGAGAGGTATCCACCTGTTAGGGATTGCCAATCTCTTCCCAAGATAATTGAGTAATTGCTTACATGCATATCAATCACCTGAATACTGAGGGTTGTCCTTATCTTAGGATGGGCGCATAAAACCAAGGTTACATCCTTAATCTCGCCTATGGTTGTTTGTTGTAGACTATTATAGGAGAGCATGCTTCTGGCATTTTCATTTGTACAAGACAAGCCTAGATCTTCCATAATAATCTTCGACATCGCACTTGGGCCTGAACCGCCATCAATGAGGCAACAATGGGCAATCTTATCCATGATATTTACAGAAATATAAAAAGGTTTTTTTTTTACAGGGTATCTAAAGTTATGTACACCTACTTTATTTACAGAAGAATCCTCTTTGTTTACCTCTTCAGAAAGGTTGGCCACAATAGAAGCTTTTCCTTCCATGAATTGTTTTAGATGCATTTGTTGTTCAGGGACGACAACCATGTCTAGGAGGGTTGCATGTTCTTTGATGTTGGACAATTGATTCAAGATATTGTATTTGGAAGAGGGGAGAGGGGGAGTGATTCCTTGACTCTCAGGGACCTTAGGAATCTGGAGCGCAACAACGATCGAGGATGAGCTCGGGCTAGAAGAACTATGAAGAGGATCAAATTTTCCCTTGGGAGTATAGGCCTTGTTCCTAGTGTTGATGACCATGACATCCTCCGACTGTACAAAATATAGGACACCGATAGTAGCTTCTGGTCTTTTACCAAAGATCTTATCTTTGGCACTCTTCTTTACCTCATATGTGGTTTCTTCATGGTGTTCCTCGCAAAATTTACACCAACTCCGAGGTAGGATAACTTTAGGCTGAAAAATTGTTTTCAATCGGATTTCTAAAGGGGGGTGCAGAAGAGGATAAAGCTCCAGGGGTGAGAGGGGAGACATTACCCTTTCGCTCAAATGCTATCATACGGTTGTTCATATCTTGTACTAGCTATAACAGAGCGAACATGTCTGTCTGTCTAACTGTTTCTCCCTGGGGAAGACCAGTTCTTTCAAGCTGTTCTTCATACTCTGAGCAAACATGCAGAGAAGAACTGAGATTATCAATGGATTTTTCCTCAAGCCTATGATGGTAGGGGGAAGGAAACACATCGTAGTAATGCATGAAAGCAGCTTGGTTTTGAGGGTAGATAAGTGCGGGAATTTGATTGTATAACTTGGTGAAATGCAAGTTGAAAGACTTGATGGTCTCACCATCCTTGTAGGTAACATTATTGTATTCCCTTAACTTCTCAGCTGGGCTTTTAGATTTCCCATAAGTGGATCTTAACGAATAGATTAAATCCTCCCAAGTAGAGATAATCTTAGGAGGAAGGTCAAATAAGTCGGTCGCAACCTTTCCTTCCAAGGAATTGATGAATAAGCGCATGCAAGTATCATTGTCATTGGCCCCTATGTTATGAAAAGCATTAGAAAATGCCACCAGGTGTTCGTTTGTATTGACCGTGTTATTTCCTGAAAACTTAGGCAAATGCTCTTTAAACTTCAGAAGTGGACGAGTAGCAGGTGCTAGGTTAAGAGGAGAGGACACATGCCATGGTGTGGTTGTGGTGTCTTCTTTGAACTGAAAAAGTCCATACTTTTTGATGACTTTGGTGGGATTTGTGGTAGATTGGATAGGGATATGGTGACTATATAAGCTACCAATCACTGATGACGATGAATATTGAGAAGATGGAGCACTTCCAGTTCCACTAGAGCCTCCACTAGATGCCATGCTATGGATGATAGGTGAGGGAAAGAAAGGCGAACTGGATGAATCAGATAAAGTTCTCCTTAGAGCACTTTGTTGGGCAGATAACACAACGTTCCTTCTTCCTATTTTAGCAATAGGATTGATTTCAGGTGACAAGCCTCTTATTCTTCTAGAAGCACAAGAATCTAAGGACATGAAAGAAAGGACAAAACTAAAGAAACAAAAGGTTACTACTGATTTCTAGGATGTCTACGCCTAGCTTCCAATCATTCTTGAGCACTAATATCTCGTTCAATTGCTTCGCAAGAATGGTTAAGTTCATCACGGGTCCTGGCAGTGTCTAAAATAGTATGAAACAAGTTCAAAGCAATATTGGTCTGGTCTTGGAGACCGGGGTCAAGATTGGGCTGCCTTGCAACAAGAACAATCATTAATAGTAAAACAGTCAAATAATCAGTTTCATAAAAAGAAAGATGTATCGATGAAATCGAGTATAAAAATTAACCGGAGAGATATTGAAGATCTCCCCAGTATGGTCGCCAAAAAAATGTTAAGGAAAATATATGAAATGATCTTACTCAGGCATTTTCAGATTCTGCTTGGCTAAAGCAAAATAAACGGGAATGTCACCTTAGGTTTATAGCCAACAAAAATAACATCCTAACTCACAAGTATTAATTACGAGTGCTTAGGCTAGTCTTTTTTCAATAAATAGCTTGCTGGAAATTTTCTTTTTATTTAATTTTCTGAACATGTCAGTTGCTGAAATAAATGTAAAGATAGAAGTAAAGTCACCAAGATGATAATCAAGACAGATGAGACATAAATCAATCCTTTATGTCATTCAAATTCACCAAAGAGTCATTTTATTTACAAAATATCATGCATAAATTTTGGACCAAAGTCAAACTTAGACATCACCGATAGAACATACAAAAGGACCTCTGACAAAAAACCAAAACTGAACTCTAAAAGCTGGATCAACTTGCCACATATTGCTGCCCACTCGACTCTGCACAATATCCTTTTCCAGTCATGAAAAATAATTCAAAAACAAACAAGTCTACGCAAACTATCAAAGATAGATCAACACCTCTGAAAAACCAGTGTCCGAATGATGTGATTCAACCCTGAATATTGCTGTCTACAATAAGACCCTGCTATCATAAATGAGAATTAGGCTTGTGATGAATAAATTAATGAATGAAAACTGAACTATCTCAACATAAACTCAAAGAGAAAACCTTAGTATGCTTCTGCTACTATCCTCCTCTTGTTCCTCCCTTTCCTTTTTCTTTTAACCAATTAGAATTGGTTGAAGTAGTTGAACCAACTCATTAGTTAAGTTAATTAAAAGGCTCAACCAAATTTTAGTTAGGGGGAAAAGTAATAATCATAATAAGGGTTATAACTAAATAATAACTATTAGGTGGGACCCCTTGTGACTCCCATTAGCTCATGACAATTATAACATAACCATTAGTTAAGAAAAACACACCTCCTTGTGTTCCATCCACATATTCCATTTGACAATTTAGCTCATGATATTTGAAATTATTTCCAAAAATATTACTCATATATCCAAAATAAAACATGCTGTCCAAATATCCTTGAAGTCAACTGTCATAAAACAATAGATAAAATAAAACTTAAAAGCCATATTTTCCACTTTGTGATGCATTCTTTCCTTGATTGCTGTTGTCACCCTTCGATTTCCCTGAATTTTCCTTTGGCCGCGCCGAGCCCTTGGGACTAATCTCATTGATCATGTGGGGACAATTGTCCATCAAATGGATTCGGGAAGACACAGATTTATCAGAGCCATTGGAGGGTGAGGAAGGGGAAACAATGGCTTTTCCTTTATCAAGGGCATGGTGGGCCTCAATTTTCAATTTCTTCCTAGCATGGGAGGATTGCACTGGTGAGTGGGGAACGACTTGGACAATATGGTTGTTAGGTGGAGGAACAGACAAGGACAAATTGGTCCAACCACGATGCTGGGAGACTGTCGGGTGGAGAATCTCTTGCCATCCATCATTTTCAGGAACCTTGAGTTGCAAAGAGACATGAGGGGGCACAGGGATACCAGGGGCTTGCGAAACTTGGAAGAGAGGCCTTTCAGGCCTAGGTTGGACTATTCCCTGCCCAATCCAATTGAAAAATTCGGCCTGAAACAAATGGCCAATATCTTGTGAGTCGACATCAAAATTTATGGAGAACCTTGGCCTTCTTGGGTCTCTGTTCTAATTACCTTTACCTCTGTTTCCTTGACCATGACTACTTCGATAGAAAAAACTCATTCTTGCATGCATGATTGATTAGAAAATAGTCTTTTAAATAACCATACATGAAAACTCTTAAAAATATGAAATAGATTTGGCTCAGCAATGTATCAGATTCATGCAATACAATCCATACAAATTGTTTTCCTATTTATCAATGAGCAGGGGGTGAAAAAGGGTTCTAGGATATGCGAGGGGTTTATATTGAGCGAAACATGATATAATAAGGGGGAAAATAACATGGTTACTGCTCAATGACAACAACAATCAACTGTAAAGCAAACCATTAAAACATCACTGTAATCCAAACAAGACACTGCCACTTTCAATTGCTTTAACACCAAAGTTCTCTTGACTATAATCATTCTTAGAACAGGGAGTGAAAAATGAATATGGGAAGGCAATGGGATTTGTAATTAGCAGAAAATGAAATAATGGAAGGGAAAAAGAGTGATTACTGTTCATAAAATTAATTAAGTGATCCATAAAACATTCTGTGAAAGGAGATGCACTAACCAACGATAATTGTGACCAAATAACAATTACTGTGTATTTAAATATTTCAATGTTCATAATAAAATGTCCAACACAGTGCCATCACAAGACAATATGCATTCCACACAATCTGTAAAGGAGTTATGTTCCTTTCATTTATATACTTTGCATCTTATAACAATTCTCAAATAGTAACCATTTCCACTTTGTTAACCAACATAATCAACCACTGCCCACACATTACTTCAATCAACAAATACACTCAAAAGTCATGTTTCCAAAATTAACAATGAAGTCACACTATCACTGCAATCGGGATTGTCATTTAGAATGCAATGATATTTGTTAAACATATATAGGGGTAGTAAACCCAATAATCCAGATTAAATTGAAAAACCCGAATTGACATTTAAACAGACAGACATCAACCACCATTCCAACACAAGCTATGCATTGAATAATTCAATCATGCAAGTGTAATTCTGTTACTGTACAAGCCCAATTCAATGTGACTCTAAAAAGCTGGGCCATCCATCCAACACGACGAGGTATCAACAACATGCCTATCTCCATAAAACAAATAATTGGATTACCACAAAATCGTGCTTAAAACTCTTTGACTATTTCAGAGTGTGGAACCCAAAATTATCCATATCATGCACAGTGGGCAGCCACCCAAAACACCACGATGCAACATTTCCATTCTACAATTCCAGACACATAGTCATAGTTATTAACTCAACCCCTCGTGCCGAGCTATCAATCTAATACTGTAATGCTTCAGATTAACCAAACTGCAACCAACCATGCTGTGAAAAAACTTAGGATTATACAATCGAATAATCATAATGCACACAATGGATGAAATTTCTACAGTCATTCCGGTTGCAATAACCGTTTGGCCCCAAAAGAACTCATAGTTACAATGACCAAATATTCGTGGTGTAGAAGCATCACACACACACAATTGTAGTACGCACGATCATCATCTAACAATTGTAACCAATGACAAGTTAAACATCCAAATAATCTTAGTGCAAAAGGACAATGACTGTGTATCAACCAACTAATTCACCACTGTCATAACAATCAATCGACCTAACTAGATGTGGCAACCACACATACCCACACATCAACTCGAATTGGAGCTGCGACCCTCTCAATTAAACAATATTGAGTTGTTAAACATAAGGAGAGAGACTGCGTATTTTGAATTGTGCATTTAAAAATGCAGGGTTTACCATTGTTATAACAAAGGCAGTGACTAGATACCAAACCAACACGACTGCCACATGACCAACTAGGCGAGCCTGTACTCAAATTAGTCGACAATATACAACCATCGAACAATAACCAAGTAGTAAACCCAACAGGTCAGGCCGATCTTCTCTATCAACCTTTAGAATGGAGGGGTAAGGGTTTGTTCTGTAGCCAACACAGGGAGAACATAGCCAACTCATTGTAATGGTGAAACCTCCGAGGCCAATGGTGCATACACAGAGGGAACCATGACTCATTCGTGGACAGGTAACAAATCCCATGACATAGGGCTATAATAGAGGAGCGAGACTCCAACTCGGTCACTAACGATACTTAACACACAGAGGGTATAACCCTCATGGTTCTCCAGTCAAACAACCACAACGCTGAAGTGAAGACATGGCCGAGAAATTAACAAAATAAGCCACTGCGTGACCTTTTAGTGGTGGAAACAAACTAATGCTCAAGTGAACAAACCTAGTGACACAGAGTGCCTCCAACCATTAAACCCATAAAAGCCAAAGACTGGATATAGTGACGAATGAGTGAGGATAGCTATCCACCCAAGACCAAACAAAAACCCTCCAACTAAACCAACAAGGATGGCAGAGAGCCCTTATGGCTGATAACACCCAGGATGACCAATAATTTTTATGAATTCAAGATTATTGCAGAAAGAACCATCAACGCTTCATTCCAAGAACACAATTTTACACAGTTGCAATACTTAAGGAAAACAAAAACCAATACACCCGAGCCATTAATCATTTCATAACCAGAGCAGACTCATGAATGGCCAAAAAATACATACCTGGAATCAAACACCTTAAAACACGATTTGGTCGAGCGGCTCCCCTCTGCTAAGAAATCAGAGCATAACCACAGAAACAAGGTTGCACAATAGCCCGACTAGGGCGGCGACCAACAAAAGGAGTAAAGGTGACGTGCAGTAAATGCACGTCACCTCCACCCACAGTCAATTAAGTCATTAGTACATGCCAACCAATAATCCATTCACTCAATTAATTAGACCATGTATCAGAACCATCAACCATTAAAACCAATATTCTGATCCATATCAACTCATGCCATAAAATAATCACTATGCATATTAACTATGTAACTCAAACAAAATCTCATAGCTATTAACGTCAATTACCTTGTCAAATGTGCCACCAACATCCCATCCATCCAAATATACCATATTCATATTACCAATATAACTCAATCAAATCACATAACCATTACTTGCTAGATAGGATTTAACCATAATAAATTTAATCTTTCATGCATGTAGTGTAACATAGCTCAAATTCTTCCCCTTGCATTTGTTGCATTGTTTTCATTTCTTTCTAATTGCTTGTATGTGTTACTAACATGTCTGTTATGCATGTGTTCCAAGAACAGGTAGTAGTGGTGTCAATGAATAGCATAGGCCGTAGTAACACAAAGAACCAATACTTCATAAGCTTCAAATCATCGCCAATAAAAACAAGATCTCATTAACCATGTAAGCCATGTCAAACATCATCACAACATCACATATGAACAAACCTGATCTCCAATCTACAAGGGGGTCCCACCTACTGGTAATATTTAACTTTAATAATAATAGGCATTAACAACACTTTGTGGGCAAAACTTAGTTGCAATTTTAATCGTCAACACCAAGGAAGTGTACCCCTTCTTTGCACTGCAGTCCTTAAGGCTATACCACTTCCTTTCTAGGGTTCCAGTACAAGGTCGAACATGAAGTCTCTGAGTGTTGGCTTCAAGAACTCCGACTGTGATAATGGAATCCACAATTTTCAAATAGTTGTAATTGTGCCCCCTGCGCAACATATTACACAAATCTGAGGGGAAAGAAAGTACACAACATGACATACAATCTCATGCAATTTCCCATAGCAATTAAAACATAATGGAGTCAACTTAACATATGCAATGACGACGAAACAAACACACAAAAACATCTAATAACATAAATACATAGATGGAGAATCTTTATTCAGGCAAAACAAGCAACGATGAATAAGGAAAAACTTAAAACGTATTGAATAACAATTAATCCATCTTTCATCATAATTGACACAATGAATACAATCACTTATTCATATGGTTGTTGCTTTATTTTACGAGCAACCACAACAAGAACTTATCTCACCATTCCTTTCTAACACACTCTCATGATTCCAACCACCATGTCATATACATTTTGGAGTTTCCTCCCTCTTTCCATCCTCACCCTCTAGGCTCAATCATTCCCTTCACTACTACACATTCCCTTGGGCTATCCATCATTTTCTAAGGTGTTCTTGCGCAAGGGGAGTGCCAAATCACTACCATATTTTTCATTGGAAATTTTTAACTTGTGGAAATCATAGGGTTCCAGTGTCATAGAAGTAGCCTCCTTTTCAAGCTTCCATCTTTATAGCCATCATCTCATCTGTATCACACACATACAATCATCATGAGATATCAGCATAGCAATTTTACATATTAGTTTCCAAACCTGTTTTACATATAGAAAACCAAGATTCCCAATCACAAGATTTCTTCTCAAGACATTTGGCTCTTGCAACAACGAGCATTGGTATTCCTTATCGACTTAAACCGTTTCCATATCCAAGACCATTCTTCCTGCAATTTTTCTCACTTTAATTCAATGAAACATATTGTTAGCATATTATAACAATGTGCAATCATTAATTTCTCAAATCCGTTCTACACAGGTAAATAAAGTTTCCATGCATGAGTTTTATGCTCATTATATTGTCTCTTGCAACTGTAGATATATATCTTCTTTATGGGATTACATCACGACCATACCCTAGACCAATCTTCCTGCAATTTCTCAAGTTTATTGCAGCCAAACAAGATTGTTAGCACTGACACATATTTCTAGAAGTTCATGAAATGATCTCATAATTGTAATTTGTCAGCAATTCACTTATTTTCAACCATTATTCACTTTAAAAAAATGGGATCCAACTATTAATCATATTATCTAGAATGAGACTATCATCCACTGCAACATATGCATTCATTCCATGAAGTGATTTTTAGAATTATATTAATCTAAAAATTTCATCACTTCCAACTATTATTCATATTAAATGGAATATAACCAACATTCCTCACATATGCATTACTAACACCCAAACTTTTCATAATGCATCCAACCATTATCAATGTACAAATGCCCATGGCCACATTTACCGAATGCATGTTTACATTGAATCTGGAATACCATACATCCATGGCATTCATTGCTATCATAGGAGTATGTATCATGTCTTGTCTTGGTTATGATCTCATAACTAACATTAAACAATATGCAATTAATTTCTCATAAATGCATTCAAGCATAGAATAATATTTGGATACTCAAGGCCTCCTTCCTTTACATCGATTCAAATATTGAGAAATTAAATGAGGGAATTCTTACCTCAATTCCCTTCATCATTTTATGCAATATAAGAAACCCCAATTGCATACTTGCATGGTTGTTATCAATTTACTTGATGCTACCTGATCAACTGGTGCTTGGCAGAAGATCACATGCTCCCTTCACTAACCTCTTGATCAATCATTCCCACCATATTCATTTGTCTTCATATGGATGTAAACCATAATCGTTTTTCCTAGATACACAATCCATCATTAGTTTTATTCAACATCATAGCATCATCATTTCATATATATATATATTCCAATGCAAATTTATTTCAGATTTAATTTAATTAATCAGTTTTTGTTGTAGAAGGTTGCCTTGGAATTCCTATAGAACCTCACTTCCCATGTGCACTTCCATTCTGATCAACTGTGCGCCATTGGACCCTATTCTAGGACCACTATCCAAGCCCGCACTTGGCCATTATGCATTTCTAGCCACTAGATCCACTAGTGCTGCCATCTCACAACTACTTCCTTTACGCAGGGAAAACTTGTCTCAGCATATTTTTTCTATAATTCTCAATATCCATAGTGTTGTAACATGCACTATTTCAACTGAACATTAATGCTAATCTAATTTTCCACTCCCCATTTCCTTGACCAAACTGTTCTTGAGACACTATTATCATTGACTGGCATTTCTACATTATGAAATATTTCTTTCATGTCTTCTTTCTAATACTCTTTGCCACCCATGGCTTTGCTCAATATTAAATACCTCTCTTCACTTCACTAAGTGATTCACTCTGAATCACTTCTTGGCCATTCAAGACCACCCTGTTCCAAATGGAAATGCTACACTTCTCCATTTGCACCTATATCCTATTTTTGCTGCGCACTCTGATAATAGAGGAAACTTTCTTGCTTGTGTACTTTTAGACAAGAGTTGCTAGATCATATATCACAATCCCTTCTTCTTGCACTTAGAGATAAATCCTCCACTTCATGATTCACACCTCATCTTATGACATCCTTTTCAAGAAAATTAGTCTCTATAACAATTGAATACTAATATTCCTCTGCTCTTCCTTAGACCTTTGTCAACCTTACATCACCTGCCTTGCAACCCTACACTATCCTTTGTAACGCTTTGATGCTTTAGCTAAATATACAAGCTTGATCTACTTCCTTGTCCAAGGGACCCTTGGATTAATCCAGAACAATCCCACACAATTCTTATTGGTGGAATCTAATCCTCTTGCTAGAAATCCTTGACACAACACTCTCTGTTAGTGTGCTCCTTTTCCTATTAATCAATGTCTTGTTAATAATCTCAACCTCTTTTTACTTTGCCAAAATACTGCACTTCAAATGTTCCCTTACACTTATGTATAGGAACTATAATTCATTTCAATATCCTTCCTTACCTATCAATCACCTCTGGCACTTAGCTCATTAGCTGAGAATGTTTCTCCAAATTTTGGCATTATTTGGAAAAATCCTTATATCAAGTAGTACATGATTCATGGAATCCACTTCCACTTCCTCCTACGAATTTATGGAGAAAATAGATGCTCCCACTGGGTAATTTATACCTTCCATTATGATATCCTCTGAATTATCTTTCCAATTACCATACTCATGCTTCAATCTGATTTACAAGCCAAAAGTTATGGCCTCCTGAAATTTCATTCTACTCAATGGTGTCCTTTAGTTCACCAGAAACCTTCCTTATAATTCCTCGAGGATCCTTTGGATCAAGACTAAATTAAGAATGGATATCTGGATTCTACTATCCAATATCTTTCCAATTACTACTTCCTTGCTCAATTGTGAGCGAGAAGCATAAAGTTATAGTCAATTGAATATTGCCAATTACTCATTTTTGTGCTCCTTCTCCCAAATGCAAAATAATCTCAAACACCAACTTTGACCACCTTTAGAGGTAATTTTTTTAGGAACAAAGGAAAATTTTATACATGACATAGATAATAATGCTAACACTAAATTCATAACAACTCTTGGATTGTCAAACTGATGCTCTAGTAAAAAACTACAACAATATGAAAATGGAACTTTGCCCCTTTGGGCTTTCTCTTGACTTAACAATTTTATCCCTGTTCATGCATCCCTACACCAAATTCTTTGGGATTTTTCCTGAAGCTCAATTGGGTATGTCCAATACTACCCCATGAATGAGCTTCCCAAGTTCCACCTTAAATTGGTGACCCGAATGATAGTTATGACCCAGATAAGTGTTGACTATTTTTCATTTTTATCCTTGTATGCTATAGGTTTCTTCTTTCTCTTCCTTCACATTTTTACTTACCCAGATTACAAATCTAGCTCCATTTCTGTCTTCTATGGTTCAATATATTTTCATACATTGCTTTTGTGCCTCAAATGAACTTCAGAGCTAGGACTTATGCCCTTCGAAAGAAAACTGGTGCTGAAATTTTACCTTAATTGTTTTACCTCTAACTTTCTCATACGAGCTATGTTTTGTGAACATTTTAGCTCATTGGAGAGTTGTCCTCGAGCTATTTTATTTAATATGTAGATACAATTGCACCTTCATACACTTTGCGCTCATGGGTTTTGATTAGCTAAAAAATTTGTTTAGGGCCTGTTATCACAAGATCTGTACTTGTGCCAAAGCCCCACACAAGTCCTCAAATCTGTGTAACTACATGATAACCCATCATTATCACCTTAGTAGGAAATACCCACATTTTAGGTATGGATGATGTCCATCCCAGGGGAGGTGTCCCCTGTAATCTCAAGAGATCATATAGGAAGGATGTATCCAAGTTTGGAGGTCCCTCTCACCAGTTACCTATGTCAAAAGGTCTGTGTCTGTGAAATTGAGGCAAAGGAAGAAATTTGGGTACCTGCCTAAAACAAGAACAATTTCAACATATATGTAGTGATTTCCACGTACCAATATGATAATATCACCTCAACAGATAGTATATAACATAAATATATCGTGGCTGATGTAAAATTGCAGCTAGATGATGGTTTATAACAACAATTAGTATTTTGTAACAACCACAAGAAATAAAGATCAGAATTGCATGAAAAGACAATGAAAAATCAACATTTATCCAATAGATCAATTAACACTTATTCCAAGCAATTTATGAGCATGTTAGCTAGTAATTAGAGTGAGTTATGCAACAAATTACAACAATTAGGATGGTTGTAGCAAA
>ML792829.1:87611-99090 GCA_009831015.1 Picea engelmannii
TTCTTATATGAACAACATAACATATCAAAGGTTTACTAATAGAAATGTTCTACCAAGAAGACCTCCTAAAACAAGGTATCAACATATGTATCTCAGTTACTATTTTTCTTGTCATAATTTTGGGCATAAATCCATTAACTACATGGCCAATACAAGACATAACTATCTGAGAAGTAGAGTCGATATATACAAGACTACCAGGAATTAGTTTTCAAGCAAAAAAACAACTCAAGAGTTTACAGACATAATTGTAATAACTTTGTCCAAAAAGAACATGAGTATAGAAGCAAATTAGAGTCCACGAGACATAACATGAAAGTGAGATGTTTTTCTAAACATGAGGAAGAAAACACAAGAGTATGGAAGAAAAAACCGGATCAACAAAAAGGGGATCAACAAAAAGGAAAAAAAAAACACAAGCCAATGGTATATTGATAGTGGATGCTCCAAGAACATGACATGAGATCATAACAGATTTTTAACTCTTAAGAATAAGAAAAGAGGCAATGTCATGTTCATAAATGATAATTATGCCAAAATAATTGGAAAAGGAATAGTCAGTCTTGGAAGTAAAAAAGACAAAGAGGAATATGTATTGCTAATCGAAGATATGAAACACAATCTTCTCAATGTTAGTTAAATATGTGATCAATGACACAGTTGTTGGATTACTGAGAGGTGNTTTTTAACCATATAACCCAAGTGTTATATCAATGTAGTATTATCATCCAATAACTGTAGAGTAAATAAGCAATAAACAAATGAACAATCATACACATACACAGTACACCAGTGTTTTACGTGGAAACCCAAAGTGAGAGAAAACCACAAAATGCTTTTTCTTATATGTCTTGAAGAATTACATTCATTAGAAGCACCAACTTCCTTTGTTTTCCAGCTGCAATTGGAAGGAGGATCTAACCCCCTTGTTTCTCAGGCTACAACCTGAGGGAAGCTCCAACTCCCCTATTCTTTGGCTACAACCAGAAGGAGGCTACAACCCCCTATGTTCTCCAACTACAACTGGTAGGTGGCTACAACCACCTATCCTTGCCCCGTCCAACCACCCTGAAGTAGAAATAGAATGATGGAACCACTGTCATACTATCACTGTGAGATATACCATTGTAAACATGTACCAATAAACCTGAACCATGCATCAACCATGCATCAACCTGTACCTCAATCTATACCATAAACAAGTGCACCAACCATGCACCAACCTGTACCAAACAACTTGTAATCAACCTGTACCATAAACAAGTGCATCCAACCATATACCAAGTATGTACCAATCATGTGTCAACTACTCATCAACTATGACTTATCAATATGTACCATCATCATCAACTATACACCTCATGTATGTGCCAACTCATGAACTACTTGTCTCAACCATGTACCCAACATGTACCTTAACCAAAATCCCTCATCAATTTCATCATCCAAATATGATTTGTAACTTTGTAATGGACCCGGTGTATATGATCACATACTTGCAAACCTTCCTTAACTTTCACAACAAGATACTAGCATTTTCATCAAATTTTCTTTAGTCTCACATGACTAGTTTGGGATTAGTCAACAACCCGAACTTGAAATAATCATAACTATGTACCTGTAATGAATAAAGATCTAAAAATAATACACAATGTTCTTCAGTTTGTTTTTTTCAATTCCTCCAGGTGTCACTACTTGGAACCTCTCAGAAGAGAGTTATAGAAAAAATGGCATACCTTGCTGAATTCTGGATTATTCTAGAGAGCGACCTTATTTAGCGTTACCCACACGGAATATTTTTTGAATGGATCTGAAAATGTTACAAAGAATACTAAAAAATATAATCTAACCAACACAATTTTTCTTACTAAATTTGGATCTGTTATGAATAAATTATGACGTTTTTACCCGAAACACCTGTTTTAGACTAGTTTCAGGACTAGCAGCAAACCCTATTTCCACGGAGTGTAACTCCAAAAATAAAACGACGACCCACAAGCTTAAATTTTTACCACAAATACTTGGATATGTTCCCTCAATGTCTTATCAATTTCATGGTCTGAATCATTCTAGAAAAAAAGTTTTTGCGAAAATGGTGAGATGACCTGTAAATAACATACCTTATAAAGCATCATCAAAATAATTTATCCTCCCTTGAATTCCATCCTTCTTTTCTTCACCTTCCCTCTGAAATTAGGCTTAGATATCCTTTGGTTACCTAATGCACCTATATATATTCAATATTCTCAAGTGTGATTTAAAATGAGAGAGCCTTGCCTCTTATTTATACTCTCCAAGTAGCTTCCTTAGAAGCATCTTCTAGATCACTTTGCCCACTTTCCTTATTTTAGGGTTAACCCACTTCTAATTTATCCATTAAATTTATTATTTAAATAATTTATTTTGTATTCACTTTGAATTATAGTACACTCATCACTTCACTTTATTATTTACCTTCTAAAATCTCTTAAACCACTTTGACTAGTTTGACCTTTTGGGGCTTTTAGATGACATATGAGGGTCTTCCAACTTCGTAAGGCCATAACTCTCAAACCGTGAGGAGTTATGTGATGTTCCACATACCACCAAAAATGGCATGAAATGCACTATCCATATAAAATATTATTACTTGCAAATATATAGAAACTCATACCATTATCCATCAAACAAACTTGGGTCCATTACCCAAACTTGGGTTCTCCAACTTCTCATGGACATAACTCTCTAACTGTGAGGAGTTATGTGATGTTCCACATACCAACGGAAATGGAATGACATGTACTATCCATATAGAATAGTATTACCTTAAAATATATTAAAACTTATACCATTATACGTGAAACAACCTTGGGTCCATTACCCAAACCTTTGTGCTACCAGAATTCGCTATCAGGATTTCTTCAAGGGTTGACATCAATGACAACCAATCTTAATAAAAAAAATACCCCCCTTTGGCATTGATGGAAACACTCTGATGCAATACTGAAATCATTTCATGCAATACTGAAGTCATATCACTCATGCTCCCCCTGGAACTATGCCTTTGTCCTCTGCATCTCTGTGACCATTTCTCCCCCTGGAATCATGCCTCTGTCCTCTACATCTGACAAATATCTCCCCCTTTGTCATCAATGGAAAAGTTATATTTCCATCTGGGGCTGCTCCCCCTAACTGAACTGTTATCTTTATGGTGCTTCCTCGTGTACATCTAAGACATATAAGATAAGCATTCAAAGGCATTCATTTTGGAGTAGAAATAACTCTGAGTCTCTGGCAAAGATACTCAAAGGATTCCCATGAAAGTGGTTTTGTAAATATGTCTTCCACTTGTTCTTTTGTGCCCACATACTCAACTTTGATGTTCTTTTCTGCAACTTGTTCCCGTAGAAATTGATACTTGATTGGAATGTGCTTCGTCTTGGAGTGCATCACCGGGTTATTTGAGATATTTATGGCTCTTGTATTATCACAATATATTGGAATGGGCTCATCATACTCAACCTGTATATCTGTCAGAGTTTGTTTCATCCAAAGAACCTATGTACAACATGTTGTTGTTGCAATATACTCTGCCTCGACTGCAGATAGAGATACCGATGATTGTTTCTTTCTTAGCCATGATACTAAACACCCGACCAAGTGGAATGCTTCTCCACTGGTGCTTCGTCGGTCATCAATACAACTTGCCCAATTTGCATCTTTGTAGGCAATAAGAGATAGATCCTTTCCTTTTGGATACCATAATCCAAACTCTTCTTTTCCTTTGAGATATCTAAAAATCCTCTTCACTGCTAACACATGTGAATCCTTTGGTGCTGCTTGAAATTGTGGCATCTGTCCAACTGCCTGCATTACATCTGGTCTGGATGTTGTCACATATATTAGGCTACCAATCATTGACCTGTATTGCATCTGATCTATAGACTTTGAATCATCATCTTTGCTTAACTTGCAACTGGTTTGCATGGGAGTGATAACTGGTTTGCAATCTTCCATTCTGATCCTCTTTAGCATTTCTTTGATATACTTGGTTATAGAAATAAAAATTCCTCGGTTTCTTTGACGTATCTAAAGTCCCAGAAAGAAGGATAGTTCTCCAAGTAATGACATTTCAAATTCATTCTGCATATCCTTTTCAAATTTCTGGCTTAACCCATCATCATCACTACCAAAAATAATATCATCAACATAAACTTCAATTAATAAAATACTATATGGGCTTACCTTTATTTAGAGGTTGTTGTCTGCACTTCCTTTTCTGAACCCTACCCGCTATAGATATTTATCCAGTATAGAGTACCATGCTCTAGGAACCTGTTTTAGACCATACAAGGCCTTCTTTAATTTACACACATAATCTGCATTATCTGACAACTGAAATCCTTATGGTTGTTCAATGTAGAATTCTTCTTCAAGTTCCCCATTAAGAAAATTTGATTTTACGTCCATCTGATACACTTTAATATTTTTGGAGCATGCATAAGCTAAAAGCAATTGGATTTCTTCCATTCTGGCAACTGGGGAAAATGTCTCTTCAAAGTCGATTCCTTCATCCTGTGCATATCCTTTACATACCAATATAGCTTTGTTCCTTGTAACCTGTCCATCTTCATTCAATTTATTCTTGTATATCCACTTTGTGCTGATAACATTCTTATCCTTTGGTTTTGGAACCAATTCCCAAGTGTCATTTTTATCTATTTGATCCAATTCTTCATCCATCTCTAATACATATTGTAAAAAATTCGACATTCTATTTGCGGCGTTATGGACAAAATTGGCCATATTGTCGAAAAATAGAGGAAATTTTAATTTTTTGTTTCCATATTGCCCAATAACGTTGCTATTTCCACGTTGACGTCTCTCTTGCCATGTTTTCCACATAGTCATCTCTCTTGCCACATTTGTGAATATAGTTGTCGCAGTTGCGACGTTGTAGAATCTAGTTTTTCCCCCTCCAACGGTCACCTAGTATTTTGACCAAGTCAACTTTGATTTGGTCAATGATCGTCGGAATTGCAACGTTATAAAATCTATAAATATGTTACATTTTAGGGATGTTGCGACAAGTTTGTTATAATAATGACACTTCAAAAATGGTTTGTGAGTCTTCTCGGATAGAGTACAACTATTAAAATACATTGTACTAGGGCTCTTCTCGTTTCGTTTTAATTTTTTGATCGGTCAAATTTTAAAGGAAACAACTATTAAAAGACATTGTAATAGGGCTAGAGTACATGATGGGTAACGATGACTTGTGAATGGGGCCAACGTTGAAATTTTTTCAAAATGTTTCTATATGACATCATACATCCTTGAGTCTTGAAACCATCCCATACCGTCAAGGCATGTGTCTAGTCTAACCATGTCAAATTTCTATGCATACATGCACATATTGAAGAAATTTCAACGTTGGCCCCATTCACTGCTCACTATGCGGGGTTAGTGCATGACATTTTTGGTGGTTGAATTGGAAGTTCCATGACATTTCAAGAGAGTTCCAACAAATATTCTACAGATGGAAACAATGACATTTGACAATGAGACACCCATTATGAATGTCGTTGAAAACATGGACGATCTCAAAGATTATGTGGACGGGACATCATACATCCTTGAGTCTTGAAACCCTCCCATACTGTCAAGGCATGTGTTTAGTATAACCATGTCAAATTTTGATGCATACAGGAACATATTTAAGAAATTTCAACGTTGGCTCCATTCACTAGTTCTCACTATGCGGGGTCGGTGCATGACACTTGTGGTGGTTGAATTGGAAGTTCCATGACATTTCAAGAGAGTTCCAACAAAGATTCTATGGATGGAAATAATGATATTTGACAAATATGAGATGCCCCATTATGAACATTTTTGCAAACATGGACGATCTCAAATATTATGTGGCCAGGACATCAAACATCCTTGCATCTTGAAACCCTCCCATACCGTCAAGGCATGTGTCTAGTCTAACCATGTCAAATTTCGATGCATACATGCACATATTGAAGCAATTTCAATGTTGGCCCCATTCACTAGTGCTCACTATGTGGGGTCGGTGCATGAAATTTTTTGTGGTTGAATTGGAAGTTCCATGACATTTCAAGAAAGTTCCAACAAAGATTCTATGGATGGAAACAACAACATTTGAAAAATATGAGACACCCCATTATGAACGTTGTTACAAACATGGACGATACCAAAGATTATGTGGCCGGGACATCAGACATATTCCTTGAGTCTTGAAACCCTCTGATACCGTCAAGGCATGTGTCTAGTCTAACCATGTCTAATTTCGACGCATACATGCAAAGTTTGAAGAAATTTCAACGTTGGCCCCATTCATTGCTCACTATGCGGGGTCGGTGGAAGAAATTTCACTATGATCATTCACCTTCAAGGCAGGACCCATTCACTATGCACACTCTGAGACATCTATTATATTGAACGTTGATGCAAACATGGATGATCTCAAATATTATGCGGGGACATCAAACATCATTAAGTGTTGAAACCCTCCCATACCTTTAAGGAAAATATCTAGTTTAACCATGTCAAATTTCGATGCATACGGGCACAAATTGAAAACATTTAAATGTTGGCCCCATTCACTTCTCACTGTGCGAGGTTGGTGGAAGAAATTTGTGATGGGTGTATTTGAAGTTCCATGACAAATTTCAAGATAGTTCTGACAATGATTCGAAGGGAATGGCGAATGATGATAATGAGAGGTGCAGCATGATGAACGTTGATGCACATGTGGACAATCTTAAAGATTATGGGGGGACATCATACAACCTTGAGTATTGAAACCCTCCCATACTATCAAGCCATGTGTCTATTCTAACCATGTAAAATTTCGACGCATACATGCACAGCTTGAAGAAATTTCAACGTTTTCCCCATTCATTGCTCACTATGCGGGGTTGGTGCAAGATGAAATTTGTGGTGGGTGAATGACAACAGTAATAAAAATGATGAGCTGATGACATCGTCCTCTGAAGAATATGTGAGTGAATATGATGAGATGATGACATCATTCTCACCAACATATGTTCACTTAGTTGCAATGACACACATTTGATATCCTCCAACATTAAAGAAATCCCCACATCAACAGGGAGTTTAAACATTTTCAATAAGTGTGAGTCATTCATGCATTCTCCTACCTCATGGAAATTTTTTTGTGATCATTCTCACCATTATTCACATAACCCCCACACTATATTCCCCTTAGTTACTCAATAATCCAAATTTATAAATGACCAAAACTAATGCAACAATGACAGAATAACAAACCTTTGAAGAGAGATAGATGGTTGTAGATAAGCATAGAGGCAAGGAAAAATAGAAAACCTTTAACCCTATGCCCTTGAAATAGTTGCTTATTAATTATTTAAGAGCTAAGGCAATACTCCATCAGGTTTCCCATAAAGAAATCAATGGATTGGACTATTTCTTCCTACACGAGGGAACTGAAAAGAAAGGAGATGCTTGAGGGATTGTTGAGTAGAGAAAGGAAACATTTTCCCTTGTGTTGTGTATGGCATGGAAGATATATCTTTCCTTATACTCAAAGATCACTCATAGACCCACTCAACTACACTTGTTTTCTTTTGTTCTCAATGTTCTTGTTAATTCTTATAACTGAGATCACTACTATTATGAGTATCTGAATTCTTGTTATATTTGTTTAGGTTATTCTTTGTTTCTACTACTGTTTAATAAGAAAATGTTCCCTTTGAAAATTGGCTTTATTTAGTTTCAGGCATTGATGGTAGTGCTCCAGATGAGCAACAACCTCAGGATGATCCTTTGCAGTAGGAGGCTCCACCACCTAGCATGATACCACCACCTCCTATGACTCAAGTATCCTATTTGTTTCTTTCCAATGGTCTCATGGGGTGTTTACATGTACTAGGCAACAAGACCAACAACAAAGTAAATATTAGGACAGGTGCGAGTCAAATAGAAAAAGGCTACCAAATAATTGACGCTACAAAGTGGCATCCACCTCACTCACACAAAACAAATATTAGTGCATTGATGTTTATGTTGTTAAAACCCTCAAAGAGAAACAATTCATGGTCCCATCAACATGGCAACGCGAACCAACATTTTAATGCAAAAGGAAAATAGATTGCATGGACATCTTTCAACAATTGATTGTTTGCAAATGACCCTCTGTGCTCTTTAAATAAAGATAATGGACCAATCAACTATCGAGTCATAGATAAATTGTTATTGATATCGAGGAGAATAATAATTTTCAAATCAATTTATGTCTAGAACAAAATCATGACTATCAGAATAGTTAGTTACAAAAGCACACTAAAGAAACAAACTTTACCTAAAAACACATTAGACCAAGTTGATCATAACCATCTCTCAAGTGTCTAAATATCCTAATACAAGCACTCATTTTCATGGATTTAGAATTTATATTTTAGACTCCATCTTATTATAATTCTTTTAGACTTCAGAAAATGACATGAAAATGACAACACAAATACTGCATTTCCTAACATCAAAGACTATTTAACTATATTGACATTTTCATTTCAATTTTTTTTTATTCGTATCAATGCTTAATGGGTCCAAGTTTAACATGGATCTATGCTAATGGAGAATATTAAAAATTATTTAAATGTGATAATATAATAGAAATATACATCAATAAAGAGATAAATGTCGACTCGAGATTGAAGTATTGATATCAACTATATTTTTTTAATTTCTTTATGATGTTATACATATATACACAAACACAATGTTGATCATCACCCCACCCCATTTTTATGGAATGTGTCTCTCAACACAATGGTGAATCAAGCTTTTGAAGTCCCAAGTCATGGTGATAATCTTAGAGCCTAATGAACATCAAGATATGCTCGAGCCCTCATCATCCCAATGCAAAAAGAAGGAAGATAATGCTATTTTATAATTGTAGAAGTTGTTCCAATATTCCACAAGATAGCCATATTCAATTCTTGTTATTCATGTTATTATTCACATGCACATATGTCACACAAAGGAGGTAGGGGAATGTTAAGCCAACAATCATAATCACCCTGCAACCAAACAAATATTATGTTAGTAGGGGGGAACTACCTCTTTGCATGTGCCTTATGACATAAGGATCATGTTATATTGAGGCTTATATGATGTCGTGGACTAGTCCTCAAAACCAATGTGTGATAGGAGGAAATATTATTTTATAGCTACATAAACTATTCCAAAAAGCCAGAAGATATATGTATCTAATTCTATGATTCATGTAATTATTATTCTTATTGTCATTCACATAAGACACTTACATAGTTCACATAAAAAGGAAGAATAAATTCAAGCAAACAAACATGATTATCCTAGAATCAATCAGCCATAATGTAGGAGGCCACAACTACCTTTATAAACACCTCCAACTAAAATTAAAAAAAAAATCATTAAAAAATGTACTTTCCATGAAAATCCAAATTCTCTTATTCTACCACTTTGCAAAAGTTTGAAGTTCAATCCCCAAGATGATAACATATTGATGATAATGACCACTTTAATAGTATTAATCATTAGGAGTGTTCCACAATGTTAACATGAAAAAGCTAAAAAGCCTTAAAGGGTTCATATGAAAAGATCATGAAAAAAAAAGATAAATAACTTCGAATTAAATCAAATGACATAGTTGGTTAGTTTGGCTAGAATTTCAAAGCTCTCCATTGTTCATGGGAAAAAGGTGGGCTTCTTATCTTTTATTTTAATTTTCCCTCCCACTCCAACTAGGATACTCTCAAGGTGTCCATAGGGTCATGTGCGCTCCTTTCTATATTGGTTTTGTTTCATGGTTTCTATGCAAATAAGAAACAAGTTATGTTTCATGGTTTCTAAGCAGAGAAGCAACAACAACACACATCTTAGGTGGGTTTAGGGTCATGTGAGCTCATTTCTCTATTGTTTCTGTTTCATGGTTTCTATGCAAAGAAGCAACAACAACACAAATCTTAGGTGGGTTCAGTGGAATATGCATGGAAAATATTGATCTAGTCGGTTGTTGTTAAACAATGGGGGGATATGCACCACACATCCTTTGATAGATAATCTGCCAAGGTATTGAATTGACGATGGACATGAAAACTTTGGATCCAAGAGAATTGATGTTTTAGCTCCAAAATTTCCTATTTCTAGGTAAGGAGAGAGAGACCCTGAAGTCGATATATGCCCTCAAACCAATCAATAATAATATTTGAATCCCCAACCACCATAATATCAGAGATGTGAAGATAAGAGGCAAAGGACAAACTTCCCCAAGGCCAAGAAGTTCATCTTTAATGTTACTTCTAGGACCAATAGCTAGAAATAGTTTGCATTAATGAGACCCATTCAACCTTGATACTATACCAACACCACATTCACCTCTTGCAACAACACCATCAAAAAATCCAATCGGCCTCTGATCAAAATATATAGGATTAAGAAACAAATTATATGAAGAATCTATATAGTCACTTGGAAGCTCTTTAATAGAAGACACAATTCTGAGACATAGAGAATGTTCATTCCTAGAGAAATCTTTGAATAAGCAAATTGAAAGAAGGCTCCTATAACTTGGAAAGATTAAATTTAAAGGGGTAATGAGACCTTTCCTTTTGATTATCATTGTCATTGTGTGCCCCCTGGGAATTGCAAACTTGTTTGTGCACATACAATGCAAAACTATTCTTAGTCACATACTAATTGTAGAAATAATTTCAAGATATTACATATAATTTTCCCCAAATATTCTTATTCATACACATCCCACATGCATACAACCCATAACTATTTTTAGTCACACACACACACTGCATAAAAAGAAACACCTAAACCAACTAAAGGTTGAAATGATAAAAATAAGTTTCTCAAAAAATAGGAAAAAGATCATTATTCACACTATGCTTATAAAACAAAATCACAATTTTATTTATAAAAACAAAACCATATTTTTGTATGTCATTCCTACTTTCTATACAATTTCACAAAGTAACAATTTAATTGACATCTACATCATCACAAACCAAATAAAAAAGATGATATCGACTTAGCACTAAAAGTCATTGAACACGCTTAGCCCAAGCCTAAACTTCTACTTGTTTTAATAATGGAACATATTTATTATTTTGTTTTTAGTGAAAATATTAATGTTTTAGTATCAACACATATTGCAGAGGCGCGAAAAAGCAAAGTTCGCACTGCCCGAAAAACATAATGCTAAAACATAAGCTACTTGAACATTGGGGTATGTAACAATGGGTACGAACAATCAACCGCCTTCCAAACAGGCCAGAAAATATTTCAAGAGGTACGCATTCAATATTTTCCACAATCCCCATTTTTTCTTCTCTAAAAATATTCACTCTACAACTTTTAGGGTCTGCATTCAGGGTTTCAATGCCTTTTAAAGACGAAATATGAATAATGTGAAGAAAATAGAGTGCAATTATTTTTT
>ML792829.1:119440-131102 GCA_009831015.1 Picea engelmannii
CGCTACCACTATAACCTCCAGGTGCCATACGTATGCCCCTTCCGCAGGCACGGGTAAGTCGGGGGGATTTGAACTTGGAACCTCATCGTACATAACACGCTATATCACGGCACTTGCCAATTGAGCTGCCCCCCGGGGGCTCACTACTTTAGCTATCTTAATCATGTGCAAATGATATAATTTAATCACTGTAATCCATATCTGATTTCTTCTAGTATTTAAAGAACATAACAATTGTTGATTCAGTTTGTGAACGATAGATTTCTCTTCTTCATGAGTTGAATTATAAAATATAAGTTTTTTCATAACAGGTTTCCCTTATTGCAGAGATTTATAAATCATAAAATTGTTATGATTTTTTTATGTCTTGTTTGTCCTGTAAACAACTCAAATAGCAGCGCAGCCTATCGTTTACAAGAAGCTTTGGACTAACTGGTGTGAGTTTACTTCCTCTGACCAGCTTCGAAGTCATCATACACAGGACAAATTAGGAGCGTTTCCAGGTCAGTTAGTCACTTCTTTGTTTACTGTTCTTATTAGTAGTTTAGTTTAGATATAAGTCTAGTTAGATTTATATTAGATTGTTAATTTCAGTAAATATATTAGATCGTTTAATTTCAGTGAGTTTTATTTCTTTTTCATAAAATCATAAAATCATAAAATCAAAAATATATCTATAGCTGTCTTAGGGCAGGAATCAAATGATTTTTACAGGTTTTATTCCAATCTACTACTTGTAGATAATGTATATTTGTGAATAAGTTGTAATTTAATTAGTAATTAGACGGTTAATTAATAGTAATGAGTAGATTGTATATAATAGTTAGAGTAGTTTATATTTAGTTTTAGTTTAATTAGTAGTTTGTTTTAATTAGATTAGTGTATTAGTTTGTTTTTGTTAATTTGTTTTATTAGTTTTAGTTAGTTAGTTTTATTAGTTTTAGTTATTTTAGTTAGTTTTATTTGTTTTAGTTAGATTAGTTAGTTTAGATTAGTTTTCTCTTTGGTTTTCTTAGGATCTTAGAGTGGCCAACGGAGCCGTTAAACCCGTCAGGGTGGTTCATTCCAAACGGCTTGGGTTATTGGACAACCTCGGACCGGTTCCACTCTCTCAATTGATGGATGGACAATTTCGCTCGTCAACACATACTCAACGAGTCTTGTTATAGAGTAGAAGTTTTCATGAGTAAAATTTTGTATGCTACAGTTTTGGCCAAATGCATCAAGTAATAGGTTTCAAGAAATAAATTGTTGTATCTAAATAATTTTCGAATAATTTTTAACGAGTAAATTTTAAAATGTCTCAAATTTCAGTGACTAATTTTCAAAAATATCGGGTTCTCCCTATTTGATTTAGTGCCAGCTAATCAATAGTAAGGTGAAGAACCATTGGCACCAGGGGTATAAACTTTGTGCATCACTATGCTTGGCCCACTTACACTACCAAGACGACCCCGACTCTTTCAGAGGACTAAACATACCACAATATTTGGGGGAATTGACCCCTGGAAGGAGGGATATCACCACCCTTTCCTAACCACCAGTCAAGATCCTAGTGGCAGTAACTTTGCAATTTGATAGAATTAGAATGGACACTGCAAAATAACTTTATATGTGAGTTTTAAATAAAATCAGTGCTATTTTTTCCACACAAGAAAGATACATACAAAGACACTCTAGTCAAGGCCAACCAATGCTCCAAACGAAGAGGCCTATTATGGTGATCTCACAAAATATATGTATTCCCCTAATCTTTACTTCTCCTAAGTTGCATGGAAACATGTAAACATGTACAAGATTATGAAACGAGAAATCCTGTAAATGTGAATCCCCCAAAATGGGTAGGTGAGGGAAACACGGTATATAAAATATAAAAAAAATGTAGACACACACACACACACACACACACACACACACATATATATATAAGCAAGAAAATAAAAATGCTACACATAAATGACATTTTAGAAGGAGACCCATGTCTATATCAACTCTCATAGATGATTACATGATGCAAAATCCCATATCTTGGTGGTCTTGACTAATTCCAATCTCATACCATCATACATGATAGAATCCAATGGAAACACTACAATCCTGCCCACCCTGAAATCCTGAAAATTGTCAAGTCTGCTGAACTTTGAATGGGATACGAAATTCTACTTTCTCCATATGAAGTTCGATGAGGTTGGAACCACTCACAAACATCCTGAAACAATTAATGGTAATGTTAGAGAAAGGATAATGTCAACTTTTACTTTAAGAATTTAATATTATGGTAATGTTAGATAAAGGAGAATGTCAACTTGAGAATGTCATCTTTTAGTTTAATAATTTAATATTACCATTAATTACCAAGGTGACAAACTCCTCAAAGCATAATCTCCTTTATTTTTTTTTGTCTTAAAGGGTCATTGGCATGGACAAGGAAATATTTTCCTATGTCCAACACCTCTCTTGGGCACTTAAGTGGGCCCAAAACTTCCAAAAAAGTGGCCGAAAAATCATTGGAAATGACTGAAACGCCTTGGAAACACTGTCATCCATACCGTACAATGGTGTTTCCAAAAAGTTTTGTATTTGTTTTGGTGTTTCTAGACGTTTCAGGTACTGGGACATGGCCAAACTAGGTGTCTCCTGCAACTTATTCTATCTCTCTTTGAAAGTCTTTTGACAAATATGTTATGAGGGGATGTACCGCAAAGAATGGATTTCCTTTTTCTTAGGTGCCACTTTTGAGGGGTATCTTTTTTGCCAAAATGTTTCAAGACTTGCACTCAGCCTCATCCCTTTGGAATTAATGCCATGTGGGTGGCACAAAGCATAGTAAAAATAGTAATGAAAATTGGCATGTCATTTTATGTGCAACATGATTATCTTCTTTTCCTCTGTATCTTCGTCTTAAAAATCATTAATTGTTAATAGTTTGCAATTATTTAGTTGAAATTCATATAATTCTTTTCATTGCCAATAATATAAAAAATGTTCTTGGGCATGGAATCGATCTTTGGGTAGTAAACATCAAAATGTAACTTTTTGTACTCATAGCTAAGCTAGAACTTAAAAAATCATGATTTTGTTTCATTATGCTATATGAAAGTGATGATATTAATTTTTTATTTATTACTAGGTCATTTTGTAATTTTGAGTAATTGGAAGGGGGAAATCCCTATGTTCTATTGTTGTAGAAAGTATTGTTTCAATGCATTTGAAGGTTAAATCTTAACTCCCTCATACATCTTATGTGTTCCATGCTAATGGTGAATTTTTAGGGCGGGCAATACCAAAAAGAGAGGTTTTATACACTGTTCACAAGTTCTATATCCAAGTGAGCAATTTGACACTGGTATTGATATCTCAACTAATTGTTCTATCATTGGAGAAAAGTTTTTTTCGATTACACTTTGACAACCTTTTGTTAATTCAAGGTTTGAAATGTCTTACAATGTTGTCATCATTATTATATTATGTGAAATCCTTCATTGAATCCATTGTTTTTTTTCTCTTTAGTTAGAAATTAATGACCATAATATGGGATATAATTTGTCATCATTATTGAGTTTCTCATCTTTGAAGGTTGTTTTGTGTTTTTCCATTATATACCATTGCTCTAGCTAGCCGCAAATCCGAAATGTAATTATATGTTCATTTTTGTATTTAACAACTTGCTTATTTTTTCTAGAAGAAGCTTTGGTAGTTTTGAAATATGTCAAACAAGTGATACATAAAATTCCTTAAATGAGAATTAAATACACCATATTTATGTGTAATATGAGTTCACATGTATTATACCATGGCTATTTATTTGTATTTTTCTTTTTTTGTTTCTTTATTGTTGAGGTTGTATTTTTGTATTCAGTTATTGTTTAATCTTTTTTTATTCTTCCTTGGAAAAAAGTCGTAACCTTTTATTAGATATAAAAGGTGTACATTCTGCAGATGCATTTTTCAGCATTTTCACAAAACTAAATTTACAATCCCTTTGGTATGCCAATCATCCCTTCCTACCTACCTTCACATTGTTTTCTGAAAAAACATTTTTTCATCTTTACAGAGAAAATTAGGTCGTTGTCATATATCTAGCCTATACCAGCTCTAATGCAAAAAAAATATGACGACCAATAGCATAACCTTTGTATGAAATCGCATTATTAATCCATCCTACAGCTATAGGGGTCCCACTGTAATGTCAAAAGAGGCTGAAATCCATTCAGTCTAAAAGACTATTCTAGCAAAATTGTGTATGTAACAACAATACCATGTTTAAAAAAGAGAAACAACTCTGAATTGTCTTAGCCTAAAAGGAGTTTGGAAAGATAATTACTCAACTTCCATTGGCAGGCTTGGTAGTGATGTACCCTCCTTAAAAAAATTCCTCAGGCGGGCCTGGCAAGCTTCTACTATCCTTAAGGCTTCTAAAATATGTTTCCAACAAAACTCTATATGAAAACCTGTAGCAAATTAAAGGACTTTTCTAGCAAATCTGTGAATGAACCTCATATTCCATCCTACAACCACTGTAATATCAAACAAGGATGAATTTGTCATCTAAAAAAAATCTTACTGAGTTTTATTTGAGGAGCTTTCATCCCAAAATTTAAATAAACAAAAATACCTATAAAGCCTCATGAAGAAACCATACTATCTTCATTTTCATAATCCATTTTGTTTTTGTCTATATTAATCATTAGATTCCATAATCCACCCTGTATGGATGACCCTTTTTTATAGAAGGCCCTGTAGTCACCGCTTCACCATATTGTTGATTAATTGCAACCTCTTTTTGATTTGTCAAACATAAATAAGCTATGCTTAAGCTTAGGTAGACTTAACCAAGGATCTTAATCCATTCCAATTCATAATACCTTAGAGCTTACACATGGATATTATCTTCTAACTTTTGGTAACAAACATTATAATTTGCAAATTTGTGACAACCTCCAGATTTATTGCAGGTATATCAAAGAGTTGGGTCCAACTATTCAATGTTCTTATTATTTCCATACAAATTTGCTTCCATCCATTCACATTGTATGCCTTTTCATAAGAACTAGGCTTACCAATAAACTATAGCTAGCAGTCCAAGGACATAACAATGAATTTGTCATTCTTAATCCCCGAAGAAAAACATACAATTCAAGGCCATGATCACCCCCATTCCATTGAATCATATTAGGTTGATTGTCCAAGGCTGACTAGGCATGCCAATGCCATCCTTGAACTCCTAGACCCAAGCTATATAGAATTCCATATATAGACCTTCTTTGGACAATAGATCTGTCTCTGCATTTAGTTCTCTAGAGTAGGGATAATTTTAAGGATGGGAATTTATCTTAGAATGCATAAACCTTGGCGAATATTACTAGTCCTTAATATGCGAAGTATTAAATGTTTGGCGATATTTTTCTAAAAAATTCAAATTTCTAAGGATTTAATATAGTTTTTATAAAATTTGGGCTATTTTTAAGGTAAAATGATTTTATTCTATAGAATTTGGGTGAATCAATTTTAGAAAAAATGGAAGTTGGCGAATATTTTTTTGGAAAAAACATGGAAAATTAGTTGATGGGTGATATATAGCCCCTAAAATTTTCTCTGCTCTAGAGTATATACATATGGAGAAATGACACCTTTGAAAAGGATGACCCCACCTATGTTAGTTGTTCTAGGATTGGGAGGAGGAGCAGGTTCTCCTTCCTAAACCTACCAACCATCCAGTTTATGGACATTGAAGTATGAACAAAGACTTGTAGGTGTTGCACTTAATCAACAATTTCGATGCTAAAAGATCTGCCATGTTATTAAAACCTTTCCTTCACCTTGATTTAAAGTGAAAGTAATGATCTTAGGACAGAAATAGCGCAACACTACCTACTCTACTTACCTCTACTTGCCTTTGGCTAGCTTCATCAAAACAACCCTTGGCCTCTCTCTTCTCTATTAAAGGGTGCTCCAATATTCTTTGGTTGACCCCCTTGATAGGTATCTTGAATCTTGATACTAGAAAAAATAACTCTAATATGTGAAGCACATTGAAAAGAAGGCATCCCTTTATCTTGAAATATACTTGAGTTGCATGCAAGCCAAATACTCCAAGAAGCCAACAATGGAAGGGATATATATTCTTTAAGATCCTTATTTTTAATCCAGTTTTCGAGACACTCCCCTACAGATTTACCATTCCATTTTCCCTCGCAGCCAGTGATAAATTTCAGTTCTACCCAAATTGCCTTTGCATATAAACAATTATTCAATAGATGGTTGATCATTTCCATTACCTTCCTGCATAATGTATATCTTCTAGGTACCTATCGATTATGCCTTTGAAGCACTTCCAGGTCCCTGTCAATTATGCCTATGAAGAACCTCTCTGGTAAGCATCTTATCCATTAAGGAAAGCCACATATAAATTTTTTATTTCAAAGGAGCTTCTAACCTCCATAAGGATTTCCACCACCAAAGCTCCACTTCCTAAATTTCTTCTAATTCCAATGTTGTGTAGCCCAATCTAATCTCCAGCGTTGGGTTTTTAGACCAAACCAACATGTCCTCTTTCTTTCTTATTTTGACATGTTTTTTTTTTTGAGGTAACATATTCCGGGGAAAACCACTTGGGCACTTCCTCTCATTTTGAGAATGGTACTCAGGGTAAACCCTAGATTCTTTAGGGCATGAGGTTGGGTCAACAATTTATGATAGATCATATATAGCTCATCAACAATTGGTGCATTAAGAGAAAACATGACATACAGTGGGATTTGAACCCGGGTGGGGAGGGTAACAACTTCTCATCACAACCACTCGAGCTACACCCAATTGATGAAAAAATACACATGGTTCCTTTTTAACTGGCCAATGTACACATTCCACAACCCAATTTCCAGTTTTGATATGCTTATACTCTCCCTTGTTTTCCACCTCTACTTCCATATTTTAGTAGAAGGATTCATTGCTTGAGATATATTATGGATGCCTATACTTTGCATCTTTAAAATTTTCCATTGGAGGTTTATACACATCACTACTTTTCACCGAAGGATCTGCTTTGATCCTCACTTCCTCTCCATTTCCAATTTTCCATTGTAACCAATTGCCAGTTAAATGAAAGGACAACATAATGACCTTTCGCATTCAAGACATGTTATTCAAAGATTTATTACCCTTTCTTTTTCACTCTTCTACTGAGAGAGGAGCAATGTATTTCTGGACCATTGCCTGACTCCACGAACTATCTTTGGCTATTAGCCTCCACACACACTTGTCTACCAAAGCCCTCCCAAAATAAGTGAATGTTCTTAAGCCCCCATCCTTCTACCTCCTTACGCTTGGCCAATTCCTACCATTTAACTAAAAGGATACCGTTAGTTTCCCTCTTTCTTGTCCACAAATTTAAAACATTTCTTCTTGATAACCTCCAACCCCATTTTGGGATAAAACCTATTGATTTCCAATAAACGTTTATTGTCTCTAAGACAAACTTAACCAATGTAAGTCTACCTCCGAAAGTGAGCCATCTATTACACCACTGCTTGGTTCTAGACTCAATCTTATCAATCAGCCATCATTAGTCTCTTTTCCTGTATTCAATTGGTTTTAGCTGAAAATCCAGGTACTTGAAGCCTTCTTGGAAGGCCACTGTTTGAAAAAAAATTATTTGTAGAACAACTCTTGTTTGCTCCTCCTCTACCCCATTAGGAACAATTGAAGATTTGTAGAACAAATCTTGTTTTCTACTCCTCTACCCCATTAGGAACAATTGAATATTTAACATATTAACTTCCATACCTGTAGGTTGTATATAATTCATAGTCGTTTCCTAGACTAGGAAGTTAAGGGACTTCAAAGATCTTCCAAAAAGAAAATAAAAGAAGCATATGTTATAATCTACGAGAGAGAGGTGAATACTCCATGTTCAATATAGAAATAGTGTTCTACTCTACAAACCCTTATTGAATGTGTGGTGGTCTGGACTTTGAAGTAGAGCCATGGCATAGAAGGATCCAACTTTTAGTATTTAAGTCCAATTTCTATCCCAATCTCTATGTGACATTACCTTTGTAAATGAAGATCAAGCCTTGTAAAGTGTACAAATATATGAAAGATGTGTTTGTTAATCAACCATAAGTATTTGAAATTTATGGTCTACAAATCCATACTCACCAATTGATTCTTCTGTTACATGACTTATCAATAACCATCCTGGATCCATCTTAAGATCAGATCTATCATGCACCAAGAAGGATCATATCACTTGAGGTGAAAACCTTTCCCCTTAATGTTATTATTATTGACATACATTAATATTTTTTTATGTGAAAAGTCGGCATGAAATCAACATCATGGTCACTCATGACACTTATACCCGATATTCATATTGTAATGTAGAATGTTCCTCTTGGCGCAATAAAACATTAAACATTATAATGTCATGAATAAATGACTACAAACCTAACTAATGTTTCTTGATTGTAGGTGAAACCATCTCTACCTTCATACTGGATATAGGTGACTATATAAGCTTTCAAAACATAATCAAAGTAATATTTCTACATGTCAGTGCTTCATGTTGCTTCTGAAGCATATACAAGTCTGCATAGGGTTGTTAAAGTTGTCCTACAAGCACATAGACACATAATATTGTTAGTCTTCATCATTTCTTATTGGTGGAACTGGATTTATTTTGCCAAAAGTATGTTGGAATTAATAGTGAGAGGAAGATAGTGTATAAAGGATTAGTAATGTTGGGTTGTTATAATTCCCAGGACAAGGGGATTTTGTATCCACTGTTACACAGGGATTTTGGAATTTCATTTTTGGCCATTGATATTTAATCACTCCAATTTTGGAGTGATAAGCAGTGATTGTCTAACCTGCCATTTGTCAGAAAGCCATACTATGATGGGAAACCCCACCATTTCTTTGCGTAGAATCACTAAGGCATCAAAAAAAGATTCTAATGCAAGACACTATTTGCTTGACAAAGATGTATCAAAGACTACAAACCAGACTCAAGGGGATTAGTTTTCTACTCTTACAAAAAGGAGTTTTGGCATTTCATTCTTCTTCCGTTAAAATTAGACTTATTGTTATCTCTTGTGCTCTTTCACATTTGTATAGTTTCAGTTTGAGATATACTCGTTTCCTAGCCTCACTCGAAATGAACATTTAGCATATTTCATAAGTCCTACTCGATCAATAGAATATTTTGCAGAGGTTAGTATGGCCTCAACTAGAAGAATTTTGGTTATTACATGCATTTTTGGACCTTTAATAGTAATGAGGCTTATGTTATCATAATTTATACATGATTGAATGGAGAGTTCAAGCTTCAAGCATTCATTCTCCAAAGTAAATCAGGAATAACCACATCTATATAGTAAACTACCTAGTGATACATTAGTATGGGAGCATTGAGGCATCACAAAGATATTCAAGTGCAAGACAATTTTTTCTTGTCAAGGATGTTTTAAAGGCTGCTCCCTACCCTAATCCCCAAGGGGGGTTGGTATCTACTCACAAAAATGTCATTTCCTCAATTTTCCATTAAGACTCAGATCTCTAAGGTTGTTCTCGTGGTAGAGGGACCTTTGGCATTTGCCTAGACTCAATGGAAAGGTATTTTAATAGGCGCTGGGGCTCATGATGTTACAAGTAGAAAGAAAGAGGTGAGGCATGTGGTGAGTATATACCTCGAGAAAAAATAAAAAAAATTATGCGAAAAAAAGTTTCCATAAAAGTTAAATCTTGAGACTCTAAGGGTGTTTCGTTCCATCCTGATATGACATTCTCATGATCACGTGAAACTCATGCAGGAAAGCGAGAGGAGGGAGAAAAGAAAGTTTTCATTTAGAGGTCGAAATCCCCATGGTCATATGCTCATGTACCTGGATTTGGTATTGCAAATGGAGTTAATGGTGGGGCTTAATGAAAACTAAATGGTTGAAATTCCTGCTCCTGTTCAGGGGAAGGTAGCGTTGATTAAGGAAGAGTTGGATATGATGCAGTTTAATGGTACCTATTTCTCCTAACAATTAGGATATCAGGGATTGGATCCCCTTGTTCCAGCGAGTAGGTTGGCAAGGAGTTTTTTTAATAGTGAGTAGGCTAGGAAGGCTACTGGCTAATTGTTGCAGTTCTGCTCTCCTATTGAGGTATCAAGTTGTTATGGGTTTCACCTTGTTGAACAACTAGGCTAGTTGTGGTCCCTGCTGAGCCATACTGCCCTCAGCCCTGTTGTAGTGTGTAGGTTAGGAGTGTTTTGCAATGTTCCACCAAGTTTCCAAGATGTTAGAGCATAGCAGGGGGAAACACACATGGGGGATGTGTGGAGACACTCCCAAAATTTTAAGGAAATTCATGGGGGATAGGGGGACATCGAGATCTATAACATAGGGGTCTTGTCTCTAAAATTACCGAACCCCCAAAAAAAAAATACCAACATAACAATTCATCCCATGTAAATTCATCATTATGCAATGGATTAAAATAATAATAATAAAAAAAATACCAACATAACAATTCATCCCATGTAAATTCATCATTATGCAATGGATTAAAAAAAAAAAAAATCCCAACATAACAGTTCATCCCATGTAAATTCATCATTATGTTATCAATGATGTTTTTTTTGACGTTTAATGCTATAATATATTTTGAATAATTTGGTAACATGGATGTCTATTGTATTTTCAACTACACCATCAGTGGTAATATCGAGCAGTGTCAAAAAGCTAATGTGTTGAACTCTATAGATTAACATTTTTGATAATGACAACTCACTATAACGCATTGGTGTCTAGCACCTGAGGGGTAGCTTGCAATATATTGGTGTCTTAGTGTACTTGACAGCTTCTACAATCCATCAACGGGTTACAAGGGCACAAACTTGTAACTGTACTGTACAGATTCAAATCTCTTTAAGGTTTAGTACATCTCTTCTGGACCCATCACAGAAGATCAATACATCATCAAAAAAAGATATATTGAGTCAAGCGAAATGAACTGCCTATATTTATACCTCCCAAAGATCCTGTTCTTTTGGCCTCTGAAATTAATCTTCTCAATCCTTCTGGAATCTGTAGTAATCAAGAACAAAAGGGGTGACATTGGGCACCCTTTCCTTAAGCCTTTGAATGGATAGAAAAACTATGATGTCAAGCCATTAATTAGTGAAATATGGAATGTAATAATATCATATATAATGTTCTCTATATTTCTATCTCTTAATAGTGGAAAAAGGGAAATGGGAATAATCTCAATGGAAAAGTACTACTATCTACACCATATTGATCAGTACCAAGTTGTGGTAAATGGTTGAATATGAAATATGAAGAAAGGATCACGACATGATGGATATGTCTCAATGGTGTTAATTAGTGCCATATCTAAGCATCACCAATAAGAGATCGACATGCAATGGGATTCAAATTAATATGAATCACCAAGCAAGTGATCTATAGGTCATAAGTCATAGTGGATTCATAAATTCCACTCATTTCTTCATCAATGGATAAATCCACTATTACTTGTACATGATATCAAACACCTCCTTGATTTCACCAAGATATTATCGAGAATATATACCATTAGAAACATTTCCACACTAAGAACACATATTCTATTAGTGTACATTACATGTGTTAAGCTCATAGAGAAAGAGAAA
>ML792829.1:139109-152433 GCA_009831015.1 Picea engelmannii
CATTTTTGAATAGAGATAGCAGTACCAGTTTCTGAGTAAGATGGTTTTTCTTCTATTTATGATTTCGTAGGAAATGCTCAGTTTTGAGTTAGTCATCAGAATTCAAATTCTTAGAATAGGTGTGTGCTTTATTTTTAGGATAGAATTCAAATAAAAGACTAGACGCTTGCCTGCACATACTGTGTATCAGCTCGAAGTATACTAGCCCTGGTTTGACAATTTAGTGATTCAGGACACTTAAAAGCTACAATTTAGCAACCTGACAATAATCCAAGTGTTATATCAATGTAGTATTATCATCCAATATCCGCAGAGTAAAAAAACAATGAACAAATGAACAATCATACACATACACAATACACTAGTGTTTTACGTGGAAACCCAAAGCGGGAGAAAACCACAGAATGCTTTTTCTTATATGTCTTGAAGAATTACATTCATTGGAAGCACCAACACTCCTTTTTTTTTCCAGCTGCAACTGGAAGGAGGCTCCAACCCCCTTATTTCTTAGGCTACAACCTGAGGGAAGCTCCAATTCCCCTATTCTCTGGCTACAACCAGAAGGAGGCTGCAACCCCCTATGTTCTCCGACTACAACCACCTATCCTTGCCCCGTCCAACTGCCCTGAAGTAGAAGTAGAATGATGTAACCAATGTCACACTATATCTGTGAGATATACCACTGTAAACCTATACCAATAAACCTGAACCATGCATCAACCATGCATCAACCTGTACCTCAACCTGTAATCAACCTGTACCATAAACAAGTGCATCAACCATGCACCAACTTGTACCAAACAACCTGTAATCAAACTGTACCATAAACAAGTGCATCCAACCATGTACCAAGTATGTACCAATCATGTGTCAACTACTCATCAATATGTACCAACATCATCAACTACACACCTCATGTATGTGCCAACTCATCAACTACTTGTCTCAAGTATGTACCCAACATGCACCTTAACCAAAAGCCCTCATCAATTTCATCATACAAATATGATTTGTAACTCTGTAATAGACTTGGTGTATATGATCACATATCTACAAACCTTTCTTAACTTTCACAACAAGAGACCAGCATTTTCATCAAACTTTTCTTTAGTCTCACATGACTAGTTTGGGATTAGTCAACAACCCTAACTTGAAATAATCATAACTATGTACCTGTAATGAATAAAGATATGAAAAAATTACACAACGTTCTTAAGTTTGTTTTATGCAATTCCTCTAGGTGTCACTACATGCAACCTCTCAGAAAATGAGTTATAGAAAAAATGGAATACCTTACTGAATTCTGTTTTATTCTAGAGAGCGACCTTATAGAGTGTTCCCCACACAGAATTATTGTTGAATGGATATGAAAATGTTACACATAATAATACATATTGTACTATAACCAAAACATTTGGTCTTACTAAATTTGGATATGTTATGAATAATTTATGACGTTTTTACCCGAAACACCTGTTTTAGACTAGTTTCAGGACTAGCCACAAACCCTATTTCCCATGGAGTGTAACTCCAAAAATACAATGAACCACAAGATGGATTTTTTACCACAGATATTTGGATATGTTCCCTTAATGGCCTATCAATTTCATGGTCTGAATCATTCTATAAAAAAAAATTATTGCGAAAATGGTGAGATGACCTGTAAATAACATACCTTAGAAAGCATCATCAAAAGAATTTATCCTCCCTTGAATTTCAGCCTTCTTTTCTTCACCTTCTCTTTGGTTACCTCAGTCATCTATATATATTCAATATTCTCAAGTGTGATATAAAATTAGAGAGTCTTTCCTCTTATTTATACTCCCAAGTAGCTTCCTTAGAAGCATCTTCTAGGTTACTTTGCCCACTTTCCTTATTTTAGGGTTAACCCACTTCTAATTTCTCCATTAAATTTATTATTTAAATAATTTATTTTGTATTAAATTTGAATTATAATACACTCATCACTTCACATTATTATTTTGTATTGACAATCTGATAAAAGTCAGCAAGAAGCAGGCTATAAGGGATCTGCTCTTAATTGTAAAACCCTTAGATCACATTAGCAAACATCTCCAACATGGAAAGTAGACCAGAGTCACCTTCAAAACAAAGGAGAATTCAACCTCAAATCCTTTGCAACTCATTCATACTAGTCTCAGTGGACCAACCATAACCAAAAGCTTGTAAGGTGAGCACTACTTTATGCTACTTATAGATGATTACACTAGAATGGCATGTGTTGCCTTTCTAAAGAATAATTCAAAATAAATTGATAAATTTAAGGTGTTTAAAGAACTAGTAGAAAATGAAACCGACCTTAAAAACAAGTGCTTACGATAAGATAATGGAGGTGATTTTACCTCAAATGAATTTTAAAAATTATGTGAGATGCATGGAATCAGAAGACAATTCTTAGCAGCCAAAACACCACAGTAGAATGGTGTGGCAGAAAGAAAAAAATATGCTCGTGCAAGAAATAGCAAGAACTATGTTAATGACTCCAAACTATCAGATATGTTTTGGAAAGAAGCAATACATATTGTTGTTCATATTCTAAAAGGATGTTTTCTTAGAAAAAACCAAGATAAAATACCATATGAATCATGGAAAGGCAGACCCGCAATAATTAACTATCTCAAAGTATTTGGGAGTAAATGTTACATAAAGAGAAGTGGAGAGAATTTGGGTAAATTTGATTCCAGAACAGATGAAGGAATATTTTTAGGTTACTCATTTGACAGTAAAGACTATAGATGCTACAATATAAGGTTGGACAATATAGAAATGAGTACAAATGTGAAAGTATATGATGAAAAGTCATATTTTACAAACCGGATTTCAAAAGAAGCAAAATGCATATAAGAATATGATTTTTTGCAAGAAGGACGACATGAAGAGGAACAACAAAAACAAGAAGAATAAGAGGAAGAAAAAAATGAAGAACATCAAGAAGAAGAAGAACAAGAAAACAAGGATCATAAAACATAAGAGGAATATGGAACAAAAGCACATGACACAAAAACTCCTTCGACGTATGTACAAAAGAATCATCATGAAAGCCAAATTCTTGGAGATAGGAGTGTAGGACCCCAAACAAGGAGAATAATAAATAATCAAGTAAACTTTTCCTTACTATATACAATAGAGCCTCATAACTTTGAAGAATCCAACCAAGATAAACATTGGATCAATTCCATGAATGATGAATTAGACCAAATCGAAAAGAACGAAACCCAAGATCTTGTTCCTATTGAAATATTGTAACTTTGAAGAATATTCTACCTAAGAGGGAGTGTTGAATAATATTATTATATTATATTTATTAATTAGGCCCTATTGTGCCTTTGTAAAAGTCGTGCCTTTTGTGCCTTGACAATTAAATGTAAATTGAAAGGATAAAGTGACAAGTCGGCCCATACCTAATTAAGGGAGGCCAGACTACTATTTATAAAAGAGGATAGCACCTCATTTTCACACTCACTCATGTGCTCTGCAACAAGAAGAAAAAGTGTGAAAGTCTTGGAGGAGTAGATGCTACAATTGGGGGTGACATCAAGGAGGGTTTTGGTCTATCTCTTGGTATCTCTTCGTTAAGTGGTGCACTACTCTTCCTAGTGAAAGGGTAGAGGAGGATCTTATGTTTGGTTTTTGGTCTATCTATATTGAGGAAGTTTTTGCTGGGTTTTCTTCCCCGTGAGGGTTTCCTAGGATAATCCGTGTGTCTCTATTGTTTCTGTGATTTCCTCTCTTTCAGTGATCTTATTTATGTAGCTAATGTGCTAAATGATTATAATAATAAAGAAGAACCGTAACCGCGAGATGTATAAGTAAAAATTCAGCATGGCATCAGAGCAGGCTTGAAAGAGACCAACTCACAATTTATAAGAAGTGGCTAGCTTCAACACACCCTCTCCAAGATTCATTTTTAGTATTGCAGCTGCTGCAAAATCAGGGTTTTTGCATAAACCCTAAGTGTGAATTTTTTCTTGTTTGAGGAGGACGTTGGAGAAAGTAAACACACATAGGAACTCTCCCTGGGAGGGTACATCTATTCCATGGATCAGAATTCTAAAATTAGAAGTTTGAGAAATTAGGGTTTCCTCATAAAACCATAAGTTGCAGTTGCAGTACTAGTTGTAGTTGCAGTTGCAATACCATTTGTAGTTGCAGTTACAATATTATTTGTAGTATCGGTTGCAGTTGTAGTGACAGTTCCTTCATGCCATTTTCACCACTAGTTGTAGTTCTAACACCAGTTGCAGTGAGTTTTTTTGAAGTGTTGGGACTGATTTTTATTGTCCTAGTGCGCCTTACCCTAGCAAATCTCCAACTACCTTTAAATTACAAGTTGCAACACCTTTGAAGTTTTAAAGGTTTGTTATTTATTTCCACTGTTGTCGGATGGTGCCACTACCTGTCGATATTGTCAGAGGTATGTACTTACATATGTTCAAACTATATCATTATTCTAAAGGGTATTTGCAGGAGAAATTATCTTTTTTCTAAACAACAATCGTAGATCCAGAAGGATCTCAGATCCAACACATTTAGAGGAACATTGCACCCTGAGTTTGATAAATTTAATATGCCTCTATTTGTTATGATCTTATGACCATCTAGATTGTATTTTGATCTATTGAATTTATGACTATTAGACTAACCATTGGTCAAAATTAAAGTCAAAAGTATTAGATTGATTAAGGTTGATATTATAGAGGTTATTCTCTAACTCAGATTTCTATCAAGAAAGCATATTATCTTAGTACATAGGAAATGTTGAAGAGAATATTTGTCATCTTGAGTGAAGGAGAATTGGAAGAAAAGAAACAACACTCATTCTTGAGGACAAGACTACATGTTCCAGGTTTGATTAATTAAGTTGATAAGATTAAAATTTGCACATGCCAAATTTGATAACTGCCTCATTACAAGTAAACACTATAGTTGTAATAGAAATTTTTGAAAAGTTTTATACTTGGTAGCATGTGGGTATTATTGAGATAAATGCTTATTGTAATCATTTACCATATATAACTAACATCTCCTCTAGGATAAACTTATTGTTTTGTTTCCAGGTTACCATGGAGGAATGATTGATCACAACACTAGAAGAGTGTTTCTCTCATTTCTTATTATTGTATTTCTTACTTTTTACCTTTGTTTCAGGAACATCACAAGTGATATCTGTGAAGGATATATTGTGACGATCGTTCTCACTATTGATTTTATTATTATTATAAAGAGTATTATTATTGTCCATTGTTTTTCCCTCATTTCTCTTGTTATGCGCAGGTCACAGGTGATAACCCCGGGGGAGCTATAGTGACAGATGCAGGAAGCAACATACTAGATGAGACATGGATCAGACTATCCAAGTTGAATACATGGCCTTATACATACATGTATCGAAGAAGAATAAGAATAAGATACTTTTTCTAGATACAAAACATCTCATATGAAGATAGAACATGAGAAGCAGAAGGATTCAAATATAATAGAACAAATCCCTCTAGTGTAGTTGATCACTCTTCAGATCATCAGGAAGAGTTAGTAGAGACAGAAGGGCCTACCCATAATCAATGTAGTAACCAGGAAGAGACCAACATGGTCCCATGACACTTTGTAGTATGCAAAGATATATAGCATTGATGTGTCATATCAGAGTGAGAATATGGCTTTGAAGATTCTATAGACTCAGAGGGAGTCAAGCTTCAAAGGGAGCATGGACAATCAGAGTGAGCTTGATCTCAGAGAGGAACAAATGAGAAAAAGAGACATCTTCTAGAATGGAAAAACATATGCCATGATTTTAGAAGACTATATCATAGCTTTAGAGACTTCTAGGAGATGTGAAATCTCTTGGGAAGATTCCTTTGTTTCAGTGACAGAGGAGGAAGTCAGTCAGAAGGAATGGGATATGGATTTTTCCTTCAGACTATAAGGGAAGTTAGTGGTGACTTCCAACATTGATCTAACAGATCAAGCATGTTGCAGATAAAAATATAAATATGTACAAAGCCTAATTTGTGTCCATAGGATTCCCCCAGCAAGAGGGAGAAGACTATGACGAGACACTTTCTCCAATAATAAAAAAAAGTATATATAGAACAACCATGATCCATTAAAAGAAGTCGATGCAGTATGAGATTCATAGGGAGCAACTGAATATGTCATCATGATGGAGTAGAGGAGATACTCTTAGAGTTTAGTAGCTACAGTGAGAATGGAGAAATCATTCTCAGTTTCAGAAAAAAGCAGATACAGGTGCAGAGTCCCAGTTCTAGAAGGAACAATTTGTAGATAGAATAGGGGACATACTCTCAGGAAGTGAGACATAAAGTGATTTACAGAAAGCACATAGAACCAACACATGATTATGTAGATTGATTTGAAGCTGATCAAGTGTACCAGGTTGGTACAATGTGATGTGAAAAATTGATTTCAAAGTATAGGACATGAAGACTCATGTATGAAAGTTGAAGAAAGATCCAAGAGATTGGTATGGAAGGATTGATAGTTTTCTTATGAGCTTGGGATTGAGGTGCTTCGCAAAAAAAAAACACTTCAAGATGTTGTTTCAATTTAGGGTCAACCATGACTTCATGGAAAAGAAAGAAAAAATCTAGAGTATTTCTCTCAATACAGAAGAATCACATTACATTACAACATACTCCACCAATTGTGAAGCCATATGGCTTCGGAAGTTGTTGACAGGTCTATTTTGACCTAGATATGGATGCTACCATGATCTTTTGTGATAACCAAAGTTGCATAAAGATGATAGAGAACCAAATGTTCCATAATAAGACGAAGCACATTGAGATCCAATACCACTACATTTGTGATATGGTATAGAAGGGATTTGTGAAGCTCCAGTATGTTGGCACAAATGACTAGGTAGTAGATGTGTTGACTAAGCCTCTGTCTCGTGTGAAGTTTGAGTACTTTCGAGAAAAGTTTGGTGTAGTCTGAAATGAATTCTTTCGAAATGGGGAGTGACGTTTATGGCACTGTGTTATCCTGACCACCTACAGGGCAGCTCATTAGGATTTATATCCCAGGGGATTGATCATCCCTGGACAGATCACGTAAGGTCCATATGAACGGTCTGTCGAAGTGCCTATGTATGTATATACTTGTTGTGGTCAGTAGTGTGGCAGCTCATTAGGATTTATATCCTAGGGGATTTTATTATCCCTAGACAGATCCCGTAAGGTATAGATGGACGGTATGATAGATTGCCCACTGTTGTTGTTGTTCTTGTTGTTGTTGATGCTCCTGTCTCATTATGTTTCCATTGATGTTGTTGTTCCAACTTCATGCTATTGATGTTGTTGTTCCAACTTTGTGTTGTTGATATTGATGTTCCAGCTTCATTTTGTTGTTGATGATGATGTTACTTCAACTTTGCGTTGCAGATGATGACGATGCTCATTATTACTAATGTTGATGATGAGAAACAATTTCGATGATTTATAGATATGACAGACAATGTTCCAGATGTTGATGATGACGTCTGCTCCTCTTGATGGAATATTGAGTCCAGTCAGTTTTTATTGATGTTGTTAGTAGAATACCCTTCTTGTTAAGGGGGAGTGTTGAAATACTGTAACTTCGAAGAATATTCTACCTAAGAGGAAGTGTTGACTAATATTATTATATTTTATTTATTAATTAGGCCCTATTGTGCCATTGTAAAAGTCAACCCTTTTGTTCCTTGACAATTAAATGTAAATTAAAAGGGTAAAGTGACAGGTCGACCTAGACCTAATTAAGGGAGGTCGTGCTACTATTTATAAAGGAGACTAGCACCTCATTTTTGCACTCACTCGTGCTCTGGAACAAGAGGAAAAAATGTGCAAGTCTTGGAGGAGTAATTGCTGCAACTGGGGGTGACATCAAGGAGGTTTTTTGTCTATCTCTTGGTTAAGTGGTGCGCTACTCTTCCCAGTGAAGGAGTAGAGGAGGATCTTTTGTTCATTTTTTGCTCTATCTATATTGAGGAAGTTTTCGTTGGGTTTTCTTCCCCATGAGGGTTTCCCAGGATAATCTGTGTGTCTCTAATGTTTATGTGATTGCCTCTCTTTTCAACGATCTTATTTATGTAGCTAATGTGCTAAATGATTATAATAATAAAGAAGAACCCTAACTGCTAGTTGTATAAGTAAAACTTCAACAATTCCTAGACCCAAGGATAAAAATGTGATAGGGACTAAATGGGTTTTCAGGAATAAACACAATGAAAATGGAAAAGTAGTAAGAAACAAAGAAATATTGGTATGCAAGGGATATGCTCAAATGGAAGGAGTTTATTTTGAAGAAATGTTTGCTCATGTAGCAAGATTGGAAGCAATCATGATGTTTTTGGCATTTGCTTGCTACAAGAATTTTAAAATTTATCAAATGGTTAAATCAACATTCCTAAATGGAAATTTAGAGGAAGAAGTATACATTGAAAAAATTGAAGGATTTCAGTTATCAGAAGGTGTAGATTATGTGTGTAAACTCAAGAAATATCTCTATGGCCTGAGGAAATCCCCTAGAGATTGGTACTCTACACTGGACAAACAATTACAACAACAAGGATTTAAAAGAGGAGTTGTAGACAACAACATCTACATCAAAAATGAGGACAAAGAAATGATAATAATTGTTGTCCATGTGGATGATACAACATTTGGAAGTAATATTGACAAGCTAAACAAATTGTTTTTTGAAGAGATGCATAGTGAATTCGAAATGTGAATCTAAGAGAGTTATCATTCTTCTTAGGACCATGGATTTGTCAATGAAACAAAGGTATCTTCATATCTCAAATGAAGTACATTAAGGAGGTTCTCAAGAAGTTCAAAATGGAGGTTTATAAACCAGTTAGCACCCCTATGACCATAGGATGCAAGCTCAACAAAGATGGTGAACCCATGGAAGCAAATAAAAAAGTGTATATGTATATGATTGACAACTTGTTGTATGTAACGACTTCAAGGTCATATGTCATGTAATCACTTGGAATCGTTGCAAGGTTTCAATCTGCACCAAAAGAATCTCATGTACATGAAGTCAAGAGAATATTAAAATATCTGAAGGGTCCTTTGGACTATGGACTGTGGTATCCAAAAGTTGAATATTGTTGGACAATTAGTTTCGAAGTTGGTTGTCATTGATGTCAACCCTTGGAGAAGTTTGGAAGCCCCAGAGATGTGGTCGATATTGTTGGTAAGATCGTCATCATTGATGTCAACATAAATGATGGGTGTACTTGGAGAAGTCTCCAAAGTAGTCCCCTTATGGCACAGATTTAAGCATGGCCCTCATGGGAAGACGTTTTGAAAAAGTCTACAAGAAACCCATAGTTGTGGTCATGAGGCCCAAAGTTAACTGAGGAATAAGGACACGAAGGACAATGTAAATGCAAGACATAGCTCACTCATAGATGGATAATAATCGTCGTGACGTTTCCAATGGTAAGTGGTACATCACGTGGTTCCTCATGGTTGAAGAGATATGTCCTCATGAAGTTGGAATCCCCAAGGAATGGTTAAGAATCCCCTAAAAAATTACAAGTCATTAAATAAAGGGTAAAGTGGTTATAAAAAGAAGTCCTAAAGTTAAGGAGAGAAGTGACTTTGAAAAAGTATAAATACACCTCAAGAATTCTCTCATAAGTACATTCACACATAAGTTCATTTGAATACATTCTATGTGAAGAAGTGATCTATTGGTAAATCTGAGACAACAAAGTCTGAGGTAGCGAAGGAGAGCAAAGGTGAAAGTTTCAAGACTGCAGGTGTGCAGGGGTTTATCTAAAGAAACCCTGATTTATCTAACCCCCATGGGTCAGGCTACTAGTGTCTCACAAGGCACCCCCACGGGTTGCCTAGGGATCATCACACGAGGCCCTGCTAGACAATAGGTCTTAATCCTGCAAGGCTAAGATAAATTAGAATGCTAGTACCATGATGTTGAGGCTAAGGTAAAGCTACGGGTCTGTAATCTTATGTATCAAGTCAACTACAAGATCAGAGGTATGTTTATATGCTTGTTTTGAGGATTACATGTTGACAATGTCATGGTGCATGATTGAGGCATGTTTGGTATATTGTTGAGGCATTAGCACATGATTGAGGCACATCTTAGGTGCATGGTGTTGGCACTTGAACGAGGTGCAATTCTGGATGATATTAATGTATGTTTGAAGCACTTCTTGATGATGTTATGACACATGTTTGATGTACATGCATTGGATGTTTTGGTATATTCGTAAGGCATGCTTGGTAATGTTAGTACTTGGTTGAGGTACATCTTGGATATCTTGGTATCTGGTTTGGCATATGTCATGGTGATGTTATCACATGCTTGAGGCACATAATTTATGATATCTTATGGTATATGGTGTATTGCATGATTGAGACATATCATGAGTGATAAGGTATATGTTTGAGGCACATCTCATGGTCTTGGTACATGATTGGTATGACACATGTTTTGGTACATGATTGGTATGGTACATGTTTTGGTACATGATTGATGCATGATATGGTACATGTTTGGCACATGGTTGATGAAAGATTTGGTAAATGGTTGATGCATGGTACATGATCTTGGGATATGCTTGAGGGATATGGAACATTTTTGAGACACATATCTTGTGATGGTATGTTGGTGATATTGGTACATGCTTGGTACACATTTGGCACATGACTAGAGGCATGGTTTGGTGATGTTGGACATCTAGTTGAGATATGTTCTTAATGATATTGTCATATTGTCTATGCGAGTGGATATAGTTTCATTGAGGTTGAGTATCAATGGTGGTGACAGATATAGTGGTAGTTACATGTTGATGTGATAGTGACAATGATTGTGACAAGTTGGATACAGTGATAGGTTGATCAATGGATGGTTGATGAGACAATATGGTGACATGTGGACTGATATTTTAGTGACAACATTAGTGGTAGCGATAGTTTGTTCTACATTTATATTTCAGGGTGACAATATGGTGCAAGGAAAGGGGGTTGTAGCCTCCTTCCAGTTGGGGCAAGAGAATTCAGGGAGTTGGAGTTTCCTTCAGGTTGGAGCCTATAAATCATAGGGTCATAGCCTCCTTCTGGTTGGATCCAAATAACTCAAGGGTTTGGAGCCTCCTTCTAGTTGTAGCTGGTAAATTAGGGAGTTGTAGCTTCCTTCAAGTTGGATCTTATAAATAGGGGGTTGGATCCTCCTTCCGGTTGGTGTTGGGGAATTGGGAATTTGGTGTTCCTATGAATGTATTATTGATATATGTAAAAAATCATTACGTGGTTTCGTTATAACCCTAAATTGCACGTGACATGCATGCCTACCATCATGACATATAACTTGTTATCTTTACCAAGCCATTATTGAACAACTCTTCTAAAAACCATCATTTTGAAGGTGTACGCACCCTACACCATTACTACCCATGTGGAAGAGTGTACATACTTCTGGGGTGTAAAGTCTTCATGGGGTATAAACACGGATGAAAAACACAAGACCTATGAATCAGGAAGATAATCAGGCTCCACAACCAATAGTAACAATAAAAAAAGTAAAATTCATTACTTTGTTTGGTAAAGTAGTTTAGGTTAGTTTCTTTGTTTACCAAGGAAAAAGAAAGTTTTCTTAAGTTCTTTACTTGAATGCTTAGGAAATTAAGTAGCTCGTAGTTGAGCGAAATCTTGTTTTGAGTTTTTATTTTCAAAGATCTGAGAAAAGTAGTTACGAAAAGTTTGGTGAAAGTGTTTCAATTGGCAAATCTTTATTTGTGAAGAAAGAAGTACTTTTGTTTCTAGTATCATCTTATGCTCTTCTCTTTCGTCTCTTAAAGAACATCACTGGTTTCACTTTCGTTCCTTTTGAATTAAGACAACCACTAAAATTAATGCCTAATTAAACATTATTAGACTTTGTGTTTGAAGGGTTCATCAATTTAGTCTAAGCTAGAGCCTTGATTTAGGATTGGAGAGGAAACTCTTGAAGGCTACAAAAACAAACATAAGAGTCTGAGCTAGGGAGTGCTTGAAAGTCCAATAACCGTGAAATTTATTCGGGACCCCCCTCTAACACAGGGGCTAAACACGAGGTCACGTGCGGAAAGGTAGTGGAGATAACCCCTCCAAAGATGGACCAAGTGTAGTGGGGAACACATATAGAGGGCTTATCTTGGGATTCTGTTGATCGCATTTTCCACCGAGCTTTGTGGGTCTCGAATCCATTCAAGTCCTCAGTCATCTTCCAGAACACTTTCTTTCGATACCCTTGATAGGTTTCAGGCTTGATACCCTGCTCATTGCGGTCCACGCGACTGTCGACTGTACCCACCTGGTGACTGTTCGTGCATTGGCAAACTAGTTGCCTTTATCTTAGTGACTTACATAAGTGACTGCGGGGGTATACCATGGTACCTAGGGAAGACATCGGGCCATGCTTTGCAGAGTATACCTGGAGGGTGCTTCCATATTCGAGTTTCACTTGCACCAGTAAGTTTCTCTAGTGTTGGCTATGGTAATTGTTCTTCCAACTAGCTAGTGATCTGCTTGTCTTACCTCATAGGAACTTTTTCTAGTGTGTTCTGGTTTTTAAAATGATTATAGAAATCCCTAGTGTGTCATTGATCTTCTCTCACAGTGGAGGATCAAGATCTCCATCAGTCACAAAGGATTTTGGGCCTACCCCCGGTTGATCTTGAGCCACCGCTAAGGCAAAAACTCTCACTGTCACAGTACAACCTGCTATTCTCCTGCTTCTTTCCAAATTCCTCCATAAACCTCTGTAACCAAATCATCTCTTTACTAGGATCTGTAGCAACAACATACTCTGCCTATATTGTTGAAAGTGCAACAACCTTTTGAAGTTTTGAAATCCAACTTACTGTTGTTCCGCCCATAGTAAAAACATACCCTGTGGTGCTCCTCCTGTTGTCTTTATCACTTGCCATATATGAATAAACATATCCCTGTAGAAAAGTGTTTGAATCTCCAAAACATAATGCATGAGTAGCAGTACCTCTGAAATGCCTGAGAATCCATTTTACTGCCTCCCAATGTTCTTTACCTGGATTGTTCATATACCTTCTCACAACTCCCACTACATGTGCAATATATGGTCTTGTGCAAACCATTGCATACATCAAGCTACCAACTGTTGATGAATAAGGGACCCTGGACATGTATTCTATCTCCTCCTGTGTCTTGGGACACATTTCCTTAGTTAATTTGAAATGGTTGGCCAAAGGTGTACTAACTGGTTTTTCATTCTTCATTCTAAACCTCTCCAACACCTTCTCTGTGTACTCACC
>ML792829.1:152659-178588 GCA_009831015.1 Picea engelmannii
ACTGATCTTTGTACATGACCTTCTCATTGAATATGACATCTCTACTCCTAATGATTTTTTTATTTTCATAATCCCATAAGAGACAACCAAAATCATTAACACCGTATCTAATAAAGGTACACTTCTTGGATTTAGACTCAAGCTTTGTTATATTTTCTTTATCAATATGGACAAATGCTTCACAACTGAAAGTTTTCAAAAAAGAATAGTTTACCCTTTTTCCTGTCCATTCCTCCTCTGGAATTATACCATCCAAAGAGCTTGAAGGTCCTTTGTTTATTAAGTAAACAACAATATCTACAACATCTTCCCAGAATTGTAAGGGAAAATCGGCATGCAATCTCATACTCCTTGCATGCTCCATGATTGTTCTGTTCATCCTTTCTGACACACCATTTTCTTGTGGTGTTCTTGGAACTGTCTTCTCTCTATGAATCCCATGGTATGAATAGTAATCATCAAAATCCTTGCTGCAATATACACCTCCATTATCTGATCTGAGACACTTCAAACTTTTTCCTGTCTCATTCTCAATTAAAGCTTTCCATTTCTTAAAAGTATCAAAAACATCAGATTTTTGTCGAATGTAATAAACCCAAGTTTTTCTAGTTGCATCATCAATAAAAGTAACATAATAATGAGAGCCACCAAGAGATGATACCTGATCTGGTCCCCATACATCTGTATGCACAAGATCTAACCTTTCATTCTTCTTTTCTTTTCTGACTCTGAGAAATCTTACTCTCTTTTGTTTTCCATAAACACAATGCTCACATAAGTCCAAATCAATTTGTTTAAGATCTAGCAACAAATTTCTTTTGTGAAGTATCTGCATACCCTTCTCACTCATGTGTCCTAGCCTATGATGCCACAGTGTTGTATCCACTCCTTTAGAAGCTAAAGAGATAGAAGAGTCAGTACTACCAATACATAAATACAATGTACCTACCTTATCTCCTTTTGCTATCAAAAATGATCCTTTGATGACCTTCCATGTCTTATCTGTAAATATGGATATACAACCTTCACTTGCCAATGCCTTGTTTAAATTAAATTTTTGCTTAAATATGGAACATGTATTACCTCTTTCAACAACCATTGGTTTCCATTGCATTGCTTTATTTTTACCTTTCCCATTCCAAAAATTTTTCATGGTGTATCATTACCCAAATGAACCTGTCCAAAATCACCTTGAACATAATCTAGAAAATGTTTCTTATGGGGCATGGCATGAAATGAAGCCCCTGAATCTACTACCCAAGAATCAGAAATATTATCTACAGAAAGAATCAAAGCATCTTGTAACACATCACCTGTTACATTTTCTTCTTGATTTCTCTCCTGCTGTCTATCTCTTTGCTTCTTTGGAGCTTTGCAGTCTTTCTTCAGATGTCCTTTCTTCCCACAATTCCAGCACTCTATCTTTCCAAGTTTGGATTTGGATCTTCCTTTCCTAGAATTCCCATGGTTCCCTGAGCCCTTTCCTCTATCCTTTTGTATTCCTCTGTTCTCCATGGTTAACACATTACCTGATGTCTCACCCGTGCTTTTTCGTCGCATTTCCTCACTAAGGATAACACCAACAACATCATCAAATTTTAAAGTATTTGAACCAGAGACAAAGTTACTTACAGCCATGACCAATCCATTCCATCTTTCTAGCAATGATCACAAGATTATAAGAGCCCTAACCTCATCATCAAATTCCACTTTTACAGAACTTATTTGATTAGTAACCGTATTAAATTCAATTAAATGATCTGCAGCAGACCCACCTTCTGACATCTTCATATTAAATAATCTCTTCATTAGAAATACTTTATTGGACGCCGAGGTTTTTTTCATACAGTTTAGCCAACGCACCCATCAGATCCTTCGTTGTCTTTTCTTTTGAAATATTGAAAGCCACTGACACTGCCAAGCTCAGCCGTATCATTCCTAGAGCCTTTTTGTCAAGAATCTCCCATTCTTCGTCCTTCATGGCCGTCGGCTTCTTTGCTACTCCGCCCAATGGTAGGAATAGATCCTTTTGATATAAATAATCTTCCATATGCATCTTCCATAACTGGTAGTTTTGGCTGTTAAATTTCTTGACCCTAAACTTTCCATCTTCCGACATTTCTCCCACTCGAACTAGGAACCCTCTTTTCCTGCGAGTTACCTTTCACTCTGATACCAGTTGTTAGAAAAACAGGACAGTGGAGCAATAAAATAAAACAAATGCAGAAACAAAACACAAAAGATACATAATACAATAGAGACGCATATTTACATGGTTCACCTAGTGTGGGCTACGTCCAACAGAAAAATTTCCAGGTCCTTCCTTTATTATTATCCAACAAATGAAGGGATACAACCTACAACAAAACCCATTGTAACTTCCTCTTATTCTCTCACAGTATCCTCCCTCAGAATACAATACTTGCCATAATGCATAGCTGCAATACATTTCCCTCATAACAAAGGTTTGCCTTCTAAGGAAAAAAACCCTAACATAATTTCTACCATTAGATCTGCTACCTTATAATGAACGGTTTAGATTTACAATGAAATTACAATATACATTTACAAGGAAATTTTTCCTTCGGGGGTACCCCCCCTCTGCACTCCCCTGCGTGGAAGAGTGTACATACTTCTGGGGTGTAAAGTCTTCATGGGGTATAAACATAGCTGAAAAACACAAGACCTCTGAATCAGGAAGATAATCAGGCTCCACAACCAACAGTAACAATAAAAAAAAAAATTCATTGCTTTGTTTGGTAAAGTAGTTTAGGTTAGTTTCTTTGTTTACCAAGGAAAAAGAAAGTTTTTTTAAGTTCTTTACTTGAATGCTTAGGAAATTAAGTAGCTCGTAGTCGAGCGAAATCTTGTTTTGAGTTTTTATTTTCAAAGATCTGAGAAAAGTAGTTACGAAAAGTTTGGTGAAAGTGTTTCAATTGGCAAATCTTTATTTGTGAAGAAAGAAGTACTTTTGTTTCTAGTATCATCTTATGCTCTTCTCTTTCATCTCTTAAAGAACATCACTGGTTTCACTTTCGTTCCTTTTGAATTAAGACAACCACGAAAATTAATGCCTAATTAAACGTTATTAGACTTTGTGTTTGAAGGGTTCATCAATTTAGTCTAAGCTAGAGCCTTGATTTAGGATTGGAGAGGAAACTCTTGAAGGCTACAAAAACAAACATAAGAGTCTGAGCTAGGGAGTGCTTGAAAGTCCAGTAACCGTGAAATTTATTTGGGACCCCCCTCTAACACAAGGGCTAAACACGAGGTCGCGTGCGGAAAGGTAGTGGAGATAACCCATCCAAAGATGGACCAAGCGTAGTGGGGAACACATATAGAGGGCTTATCTTGGGATTCTGTTGATCGCATTTTCCACCGAGCTTTGTGGGTCTCGAATCCATTCAAGTCCTCAGTCATATTCCAGAACACTTTCTTTCGATACCCTTGATAGGTTTCAGGCTTGATACCCTGCTCATTGCGGTCCACGCGACTGTCGACTGTACCCACCTGGTGACTGTTCGCACATTGGCAAACTAGTTGCCTTTATCTTAGTGACTTACACAAGTGATTGCGGGGGTATACCATGGTACCTAGGGCAGACATCGGGCCATGCTTTACAGAGTATACCTAGAGGGTGCTTCCATATTCGAGTTTCACTTGCACCAGTAAGTTTCTCTAGTGTTGGCTATGGTAATTGTTCTTCCAACTAGCTAGTGATCTGCTTGTCTTACCTTATAGGAACTTTTTCTAGTGTGTTCTGGTTTTTAAAATGATTATAGAAATCCCTAGTGTGTCATTGATCTTTTCTCACAGTGGAGGATCAAGAGATCCATCAGTCGCAAAGGATTTTGGGCCTGCCCCCGGTTGATCTTGAGCCACCGCAAAGGAAAAAACTAGACCAGCAAGGGTCTTTTGAGGCGACTGGGTTACAGGAAACTTGTTGGAAAATGTTTAGCAAGTAGTATGCTTGTCATTGATGGCAAGTACAAATAGTGGAGATGGCAGGATAAGGAGGATAAAATCCCTTGGGGATTCAGACGTGAAAGCTCAGGAGAAACAACGTTGAGGAAAACGCGCACAACAAGGCTCAAGCTATCAGATTTCTCAGAGGAGAAGGAAGACAGAGATCCATAGCCATTGGATCTCATTCAGAAATCCTGTCAGCCTTCAGATCAGACTAGAGCTGCATGAGATTTACCATTGGGAAATGCCAAGGTGAAATCCCGACAGAACGTCGACCGTCAGATCTGATTATAGACAAGAAAAGCGCATTGAAAAGGAGGACAGATCTCATACGTTAGATCCAAGCGTAGGACTCGACCACTATTGGATCGAGGAGAACCTGCATGGTCTTTAAAGTGCAAGGAGGTTTGGCTGCGGTCATGGGGATAACGGTCATATGGACCAGGAGCCTAGCCATTGGAGTTTCGAGAATCGCGGGTTGGATATGTCAAAGTTCATTGACATCACAAACCCCGAAATCACGATGAGTGAAATCTCGACTGAACCTGAACCATCAGATCAAGATATGATCTAGACCATTGACTCGACCCACGTCAACAGACCACGTTAGCTAAGCGACACGTGGCACAACCAGGTAGTGACAAGTTTCAGACTGATTCAACAATTCAAGCACATGTGGGTAACGAATCAAAGTGACACGTAGCAGTAGTCCCGACGGGATAAGGTTGAGGTCACAACCCTTGGCCACATAAGCGAGAGATGGACAGATGTCAGAGGAAAAAGAGGAGCCGAGTCTTGTCGCACGGTCAGGTGGAGAATGATACAGAAGGTGACACGATAGGAGTGGGGCCCTTCGTCAATACTCCACCATTCCGGACCCCCCCCCGTATTAAAGATAGAAAGGCAAGGGGGATCCAGAATCGCATGAGAGTCGTTGATCTGAACACTTTAATCTTGACCGCTCGAAAGATGCGCGCCCAATTCCGGACCCCCCCTCGTATTAAAGATAGAAAGGAAAGGGGGGTCTGGAATCGCATGAGAGTCGTTGATTTGAACACTTTAATCCTGACCACTTGAAAGATGCACGCCCAATTCTGGACCCCCCCCCCTCCGCTTAAAGATAGAATGGCAAGGGGGCTCCGGAATCGAATCCAGACCGTAGATCTGAGAGCACAAATACTAACCGTCTAGATTTTCTCACCGCATATCCAACGATGTAAATGAATTTAAACAAAATCAGAGGGCTACTAAGGCACGACGTAGTGAGACTGCCAGAAACCATTGATGACGTCTGCTAGAGAAGTTGAAGAGACCACTGAGTGATCGCCAGAAGAGATGAAGAGATCCAAGCTTCGTCCAAGTGAAGAAAGACTACTCTTAGAAGGAATTGACAGATGGATGAGCGTGGAAGCCTGTAACTAAAACAGAGAAGGTGAGCTCGACTGTCACAGAGAAGAAGAAGAATCTCAACTGCCAGAGAGACTGAGGAATCTCAGCATAACATCCAGTAATGTTGAATGCGTGGGAAAACGGCCAGAGAAGCTGAAGAGTCACGATGATAATCAGTCAGAACACTCGAGAGGTGGAGGATAACGGTGCAGAGTCAGCATGCAGAGGCATTGTGAACACTGCATGCACAAGGTGCACAGAAGCTATAAATACACGGTACAGAGAAGAGATTCGTTGTCGTTGCTGCTGGAATTTGCGGTTGCTATTGGCTGTTGTTGTTGCCATTGGAGGTTGTTGTGATTGTTGTTGGTGAAGATAATTCATGGTTGAAGAAGGATTAGAGTGCAGCAGCTGAAGAGCAGAGAAGAGGAACTGTGCGGTGACTGGGCATAGCGCACAGAGCAACGAAATGCAGCAAAACAGTGATAAGTCAAGTAAGCCATCGTTGAACATCATATCACTGTAATAATTTCAGTAGAAAAGATTTATATTTCAGGGTGGTTGGGAGGAGCTAGGGAGGACTGGTGTCCTCAAAGGTTTAGGTGGGTGCTTGAACACAGGGAGTTGGTGCTTCCTTCTAGTGGGTGCTAGAGAAAACAGGGAGTTGGTGCTTTCTTCTAGTGGGTGCTAGAGAAAACAGAGAGTTGGTGCTCTCAGCAAGTTGCAGCTTTCAAAACTGAGGTTGTAGCCTCACTATGAGTTGGTGCTCATATGTATGATAATGTAAATATTGTAACCATTACTTATCATATAAAGAAAAAGAGGTTTTTACCCTGTATGGGTTTCCTCAGGGAATATCTGTCACTGTGTTTATCATATATGTGATTGATGTTGAATGTGCCATTGTTTATTTCTCTACATTATTGTGATCATCATTTAGTGTCTCAACAACGAATTTAAAAGAAGCATAATTGTTTAAGCACGGTAACAATTGATTCACCCCCCCCTCTCAGTTGTCCAACAAAACTATGCCCAACTCATCTCCGAGCAGATAACATTTGTTTCTGGAGGAACCAATCATTTTTTACCTCGGAGTGCAAGATCTTGGTCCATATAACCCTCCAATCACTAATCTATCAATGCCCATCATCGTACAGGTTCAACCTTACGAGCGTCAGGTAGTGTCACAAGCGACGATGGAAACAAATGATGCTACTTCTTCAGGGAATACTCATATTTACTCTATGACTTTCACTACAGGGGGTGTTCCACCTCCTAACAAACCGTTGTTGGTCCGGACCATTATGGTCTCGACTGCCTCTACCTCGGGAAATGGTCTGATTCCGTCTATGGTGGTGATCACTGCTCCGTTCACCCAGAGTGCGACAGGCCCTCCGTTCTCATATGAGATGCCTGGCTTCGGTACGAGCACTTTCCTCTCCCACTCCACTCTACAGACGTTAGGTCTCGGGGTAGGGAGCTCCAACGCTCCTCTGGAAGGATCCATGGGGGGCACTTCAGCTCCCTATAACACTTTCCCTTACGTAGGGGGTCATATACCTCCTTCGTCCCCTTCGCTCGACAATGCTCACCAGCACTCCGCCAGGCCGAACGTAAACTATAGTTCGTTTGGAGAAGTTTGTCAAGGACTTCCTACTTATAGCATGACGGTAGTTTCAACACCATTCTCTTTGTTCGACACGTTTGGTAACAATGCTTTCTCTTCAGCTGCCATCTCGGTCGGGGGCAACCCCGGTTATGGAAAACAACATCCTGTACAGGGTAATATTCCTGCACAGGGGGAAAACTTAGGAATTCCTTCCACATAAGGACCTTGGAATCCATGGCAAGGATCAATTCCCTTGTCATGGATGTCGACCGGGGGAAACCCCTTCCATATCCAATGGAACCCCAGGCAAGGCTCATCATCTATTCCCGTCAGATCGACAGGGAGAAACCCTTCCCAAAACCCTTGGAATGTGACGCAAGCCCAACCCTTTACGTCCTACTACAGGAGTTAGCTGATGACATCTCAACAAGCACAAAATACATACGCTGGTCATGACCATGGTTACTACTAGAACCCTGGCCAACAACCTAACTTTTCCTGGCAACTTGGTGCCAGCAAAACTCCATGCTCCTTTTTCCCTGGATACAATCAGCAACCCAAATTACCATTTCTGGAAACACTGCACTTTCCAGACTTGACAAGGTTATTAAACAACCCCATCTGTCATGATCTGCATTGGCCCCCTATGCCGACCAAGTTGCCTTTGAAAATCCCAAAGTTCGAGGCCAAGCCTAATGAATATCCAGGTGATCATGTGACTACCTTTCATTTATGCTTCTTGTCCAATTCTTTGAGAGACGGCTCCGTCCAATTGCGTTTGTTTCAATGCACTCTCATCGGGAGTGCGACGGAATGGTACATCAAGCTCGACCGCTCAAGATACTCTTCCTTCGGTGGATTGACAATGGCTTTCTTAAAACATTTCCAATTACCTATGAGATACGATGTCGACACCGAATTACTGGCCAAATTTGAGCAGACAAAAGTGGACCATATATCATATCAAATCCGAGAATGGAGACGCTAGAAGAGTTTGATAAAAGTTCCAGTCCCACCAACATTCCTTCTTGAGTGGTTCCTTAAGTCTTTGGTACCTCAATTATCTAAAGACATCGCAACCTCGGGGCTCTTTTCAGAGGAAGAAGCGATAATGAGATCCCAACAGCTAGAACTGATTTACTCTCAGTCTGGTTTACTTTACAAAGTTTTTCCAGATACACCAAGGTCGATACTTGACAAGACTAGACAGAGGTCTCGACCACATGCCGATGGTATTGTAGGTTCAACGCAAACAAATCCCATTGATCAGTTGTTGAATCAATTGCACCAATTGGAAATACAATAGACAACGACCAACCAGACCACTGGTTCGGATACTCCCCCTACTCAAACCTCGGATGTACACAGTGTGTAATCCACAAACTCGAAGGCCACCCAACAACCTGATGGAAAGAAGAAACAACGAAAGAAGGGTAAGGGGGATAAGAAACCTACCAATAATGTTGGCAAGGGCAACACTGAAAAGAAAAAGTCAAAGTATCCTTATAATCTTTGCAAGGAAGACCATCCGAATCACCAGTGCCCTTGGCTTCGGGAGGCCCAGAATTTATTGGCATAGCAGCCTCCTGTCATGTTAACGAATCCATTTCCGCATGGGAAAATTTTAGCTCAAGCCTCTTCAAGTGCTGAAGGGGCTGGTCAATGTGTACATGATGAAAGGTAGCATTGACATAACGACTAGGACACGCGACTACAAAATTCCAACCACCCCTGAGAAGGGTAAAGAACCTAAAAACCCATCTCTTCTTCTCCAGATTGAGAAGACTTTGGGCGAAACAATGACATGCATCCCCAAAAATTCCGTTCAAGAAAGATTCTCACAACCCAAACACATGGGCCGCCCAGAACTACTCTGTGGTGGAGGATTTTTCACAAACCCCTTGTGCGATGTCAGCTTTGGAAGTCCTCCAGAGCTGCCCTTCCCAGATAAAGGCTTTGTTAGCTTCCTTAGGATCTGTTGAGACTTGTAATATGAGAATGATCATGCTTGATACGACCGAATTAAAACCTCATCTTCCTTACCACGTAGTGTTTCAGATAGTAGTGGCTTACACCACAAAAAATTTTACTCGGAACATTTTTCGCACAGTGGTTGATGAGAGTGCCTTTACATGTGTAATGTCTTTGGCGTGTTGGAAGGCCATCGGCCAACCCGTTTTGTCTCCGTCACCTACCCTTCTTACCGCTTTCGATGACTGTTCATTCCAACCACATGGAATCATCCCCTCTTTTCTCGTGCAGTTAGGAGGGAAGACCGTGTGCATCGAAGTTGAAGTGGTCGATGCGTCTCTCAACTACAATCTCTTGTTAGGAAGGAGTTGGACCTACGCTATGCAAGCAGTGGTCATGACAGTTTTTTGGGTCTTGTTGTTTCCACATGAGGGTCGGATCATGACCATTGATCAGTTATCCTTCTCTCATCTTGACCCTTCATCGGGAGTATCCACGGTCCTAATGATTGAAAACCCTTAGCTCGACATCGTCAACGTAGGGGTTGGTTTATGCCCACCTTTGATGGGCACTTTTGATTACCCTCCTCTGACCGACAATGTCCATTACATGCTATTTGTCCCCGACCAGCCTAGGGATGAAATATTTCAAATCTTGTCATTTCACATGAGTTACTTTAATGATCTGTGGACTCTTCCTTCCCCATCAACCACGATGGACGGGACATGGCACCATGGCATGGCCATGCCTTTGTTCGCGACAGAATTGGTGTACTCTACAATCCAACAAGCTTTTGCTGACTCCGATCCGACTCCCACACAGGAGTTAGATCTAGTTCTCGAGCCTATATGGGCTCAAGGTTCCCTCACCGATACTAATTCTTTCCCTTAGACGAGGTGATTATTGAGGCAATGACTAGTTTGGACAAACCCTGGGATGATCTTCATCACCAATCTTACTTCCTCCCAGAGTTAAGAAGAATTGAAGAAGGTGATTTCACTCTGACTATGACTGGAGATAAGGCTTGTCCTATCAATCCTTTGGTACGCATGTTTTTTACGCTGAAGGAAATATGGAAAACATTGCTCAAATGATTCCTATCGATATCTCGGCTTACTCACTGTAGATTGAAAGTGAGGCGGACTTACTCCCTCGTGGCTGGCTTGCTCCCAAGCTGGCTGGGTTTGAATCCCTGGCGTCATGGACAATATATTAGTCAGAGCAAACTGCTCCCCCGAGGAGATTCAAATCTACACAGATTTATTTAAAGAATTTTGTGACGTGTTTTCTTGGTCTTATGAGGAAATTCTAGGCATATATCCAAGAATTTTCAAACACGAAATCACGACATATCCTGATGTTAAGTCAGTCCGACAGAAGCTTTCTCCAGTCAATCCTAGGAAAGAAGTAGTTATTAAGGCTGAAGTAGAGAAACTACTCCAAGCTAGTTTCATCTACCCCCTCCAATTGACTCAATGGGTGTCAAATCCTGTTCCAGTCAACAAAAAATAGGGTACGATTTGCGTATGTACGAACTTCCATGATTTGAACAAGGCCTGTCCAAAAGGCAATTCCCCCACACCATTTATTGACCAAATAGTCGATGAATGCGCAGTTTGTGAAGCCTTTTCTTCAATGGATGGTTTTTCGGGATACAATCAGATATAGATCAATCCCGAAGACCAACACAAAACCTCTTTCATCTGTTCGTGGGGTACATTCGCTTATCGGAAGATGCCTTTTGGTCTAAAAAATGCTGGAGCTACATTTCAGCGGGCCATGTATTTTTCTTTCCATGACCTCAAACACATAGTCGAGGCTTATCTCGATGATTTAGTGTCACGATATCGAAAGAGAGTTTATCATCCTGCACACCTCCAACTTATCTTTGAGCGATGTCGCTACTACCGGATCCGCTTGAATCCAAACAAATGAAGTTATTGTGTCACATCAGGTCGTCTGCTAGGTTTTATAGTTTTGACAATAGGGATCATGGTCAATCCTCTAAAGGTTGAGGCGATAGTTCATTTGCCTCCCCCGTGCACAATCCCTCATATTCAGAGTCTACAGGGAAAAGTGAACTTTTTACGACATTTCATCGCGAACTATGCCGAGATCACAAAGGGTTTTATGTGTTTACTGAAGAAGGATGTTCCTTTTCATTGGGACGAAGCCTCTCAGTGCTCTTTCGAAGCATTGAAAAGTGCCCTCACATCCACCCCTCTGCTTCGACCACCCAATTATAATAAAGATTTCTTATTGTACTTGGCCGCTGTGGAGTCGACCATCGGTATGGTCTTGGTTCAGGAGGATGATTTGCTCTCATAATACGTGATTTATTACCTAAGCTGAGGCTTGGTTGGACCAGACCTTAATTATTCCCACATTGAAAAACTTGTGTTGGCAGTAGTTCATGTTGTCCAACAGTTCCGTCATTACATCTTGTTTCGCAAGACCGTCATCATTGCAATTGTGAATCTGTTTCAATACGTGCTGACACGATGTGTAATTGGCGGAAATATCAGTAGATGGATAGTTATCGTCCAAGAATTCAACTTGGATTTTTTTTTGGCGAAATCCAAGAAGTCGTTGGTCTTTGCGGAACTCATTTCGGAACTTCCTGTCGAATCATGTGATGTTATACTTGAAGAGTCACCTATCAAAGGAGACATGTTTCTGATCGTGTCTTCGAACCCCTGGTATGGAGATATACTAGTCACACCCTGCTCCCATGTTTCCCTTCATCACAGTTGGTCCCTTCACCAAGTGGGGGATTGATTACACTACATGCAACCCTCCTTCCGCAAGGGGGCACCATTATATCATCGTAGTAGTAGACTACTTCACGAAGTGGGTCAAAGCTATGCCAACGTTTAAATATGATGGTGAGGCTGCAACTCTCTTTTTGTTTAACCATATAATAGCAAGGATCGGCATCTCGAGAGAGTTTTTCACTGACCATGGAATTCACTTTCAGAACAAAATGATGTCCAAGTTAACATCAAAGCTTGGGTTGAGGCAAGAACATTCATCACCCTTCTACCCACAAGCGAATGGTCAGGTGGAAGCTGTGAATAAATCCCTTAAGACTAACTTACAGCGAACGATCAATTCAGCCAGGTAAAATTGGCATTTGATGTTGTACTCGACATTATGGGCCTACCGAACATCTGTTAAGACTGCAACCGATTTCTCACCTTTTCAACTCGTTTACGGGCTGTAAGAAGTCTTGCTTATAGATTGCCAAATCCCCTCTCTAAAGTTGGCAGTATAGTTATTGCTAGACACTTCACCGCTTGAAGAGCATTTATTATGTCTTGAGCAGCTCGATGAGCAGTGTCAGGATGCAGCCTTGGATAACGAGGCTCACAAACATAAATTCAAGTGTCAATATGATCGGTCCGTTCGTCCTCAGATTTTCTCTGAAGGCGACCTTGTCCTAGTCTATGACCAAGATAAGGATCCCTGGGGGTAGGCAAGTTCAAACCCATGCGGTTCGAACCTTTCATTGTGAAGGAGGTTCTAAAGAAGGGCGCTTATCGTCTGGTGGATTTTGAGGGAAATTATTTGGCGGAGCCTAGAAATGGGCTCTACCTCAAGAAGTATTACTTGTAAGTGGGTCGCCTTGGGTGACTTCTTGTAACATATGTATAGTCCTGCACATTCTCTTTTTAGTTTTTCGTCTTTTTGGTTTTATGGACGTGTCATTTTTGATGTCATATTTTTCACTGTGGCAGACATCAAGTGAATCAAAGATGTTCGTTGGGTTTGCGTATGGTGCTAGCCAGCACACTCAGAGGATTTCTTCCGCAGCTTGGGTGATTTTCACACCTCAGGGCCAGTTGCTATCTTCAGGAGGTATCTGTTTAGGTGATGCCACAAACAATGTTGTTGAATACAACTCAGTATTAGAGTTTCTTTGTGACACTTTGTCACATGGTATATCTCACCTCTGGGTCTACTTACACGCTTAGCTGGTTGTGTCTCAGTTAAATGGAGTTTACCGTGTTTATGATCCTACACTACACCAACGGTTCCTTAGGGTGTATCTCTTAAAATAAAGTTTTGATTACATTACGTATATCCATGTCCCTAGGAGATTGAATCAAATCACAGATAATCTAGCTAATCATGTATTAGATTGGCATATTGCACACATCTAAGAAAAAGCACACACACACACACACACGTGTAAATACATTTGTAAAATAGATATAATCCATAAGACATAAAAAAGATGAAAAAGATGAAAAATATCCATATATATATCAAAAAATATCAGATTACATGGGTGGGTGAAAGCGCCTCAATCAGAGTCACGGGGCTTATGACTTCAAAAATATACAAAAGGTGCTCTTGGCACATAAGTAGTCTAGCCTAGATAAGGGTGGGGCCTGTTGGCCTTACCGAAGTGAACAACAAAATTCACCAAATGCTGAAAAAGCTAGACCCAGGTCTGTGGTACCCCAACTACGTGAGGTTGCATCGACGGTAGGAGATCCTCGATCTACGCCATAGGGACTGTATGAGTGAGCGCGGTAAGGTTCCACTCTACCCATATCAATACTTTCTTAGCCTCTTCAGCTGGAGGCCCCCCTACTGTTGTTGGTGGTTCGATGGCTCCAGCTAGTCCTGCCTCTGGTCTAGGACGCCGCCTAGTCCTCAAGAAGTCTGTTGGATGCACTGGTCCCACATCTATACATAACAGATACATAAGTGTCAGATACTCTGGTATACAAAAAAATGGTATATATGAAAAGACATAAAATTAAATAACTTTGAAAAGAAAACTTACCCATCTCTCCTCGCTCCACTCTGGGAGGTACAAGCATGTCAGGATCTCTGGAAAATTTAATCCTGGCATAGGGGTAGTCCACTATTGTTGGAATTTGTCGTGACCACCACTCAAAAAAAATTTCATCAAAGGCCTCGATGGTCATCCCCCCACCTTGTCGCGGCCGCGGCAACAACGTCGCCCATCTGCATAGCACCGGGAGAGTGGCCTCGTGCCCTCGTATAGTCTCTCGAGGACTAAGGCTAGGTACACTCTCAAAGAAAAAGGAGCACAAAACGGTCCCAAACCTAAAGTTATGGTTCTCCCATATCCGACACTCTGTCAGCTGTCTTTTCATGTAATCTAGCATGGTGGTACTCCAATCAAAAATTCATGCATTTAAGCACTGTACCGCACAATGCATGTGTGCCCGGGAAGCCTGATGTAAAGATGGGGATCCAGTGATCCACCCAATAAGTAGAACTATCACTTTGAGTGATAGGTTGTTGATCTTGTGAATAGGCACTTGAGAACCTACTTTCTCAATACCAGCCTCGCAATGGAGTCCAATCAACTCCTCGATGTTGTGTGTCCCGGGGGGAAAAGTGCGCAAGTTGACTGGATCCCCTCTCCTCGAGAGACCAGTCAGAAAGTAAATGTCCTCAGTTGTTGGAGTCAACGACTGCCCCTTGAGCATGAATGCCTCTGCTTCAGGATGCCAGTAATCTATCAATGCATTTAGCAACCTGGGTTGTGCCCTCATAAACAGACACTGGAAGAACTTTAGCAACTCGCATTGTATGAACAAAGGTATACTCTAGGAGCCTCGGTTCTCTAGAAGAGTATTCTCATGTATAGATTTAACCCTTTTTCGGGCCTGAGGGACTAAACTTACGAAAAAGGAAACCCCATGGAGTCCATAGTTAAGCTCTTTTTAGACTCCCTAAAATTGAAAAGATAGTCGAGTGACCTTGTTTCTTCACACTCGTCAAATTGGTCCAGAAGAACATCCCTGAAGGAGTCCATAGTTAAGCTCTTTTCTGACTCCTTAAAAATGAAAAGATTGCCGAGTGATATTGTCTTTGTCACACACGTTAAAATGATTTTGAATAGATGTATGTTCGGTGCTAGTTTACCCCTTTTTTGAACTGACTAGACTACCTTCGAAAAAGGTACCCCAGTGGAGTCTCCTTTTATGCTTTTTCAGACTCTCTAAAAATGAAAAACTGTCAATCTTACCTTCTCTGGGCTCGTGAAAATCACATCGAAATACATTATCATTGTGTCTTATTAATCACATTTTAATTCTTGTGTCTTTGGCCTAATGTCGGTTCCATGTTGCTCTCAACTGAACCATCTAAAGCATGCCTTATACGCAAGCCTTGTAGCACTTTGCCCCTGCGTATTGACACCTTGACCCATGGAGGATTTTTCCTGAGTGTCCTTTTCCTGCATATGTCCCCTTGCTTTGAGCATCAATGTGTTCCTTACACTTGGAACTAGTATGTCTTCTACACTCGATCTTCCTTTGTAACGTAGCATTCTTTATTCTTTTTCAAGATTCCCAAAATTATTGAAAAAGACAAAAAAATCAAATATACCCCAAAAAGAGGAAGGGAAAAGTATTTTCTTTTTGTTGACAGCACAATGAGTCACCCTTGGACAAAGCACATCCTTTCATCTGATTCGTCAAGCCCTAGGATTCAATATGACCTTAGGAAGTTGTTCTCGCTACATAGAGTTGTGTCCTCTGTTTGGTTACCTTTCCAAATATATGGAGAGTTCGCTTTGCCCCCTGCATTGTGAACTTATGTCAATGCCATGCTCTGTGAGATTCATCTTTTGTCGTGCTTTCATTCAAGGGAAGTCTTACTAAACTTGGGTTGGCCCTTTTGTAGTTTGTCTCTTGTCCTCATGCCTGGTCACCCCAAAAGACCAATCAAGTCATTGCTAAAAATCAATGAAGTTCTATGCCTGATCATCAAGATCCTCTTTTCTATTCCTGACGAGCCGTCGAATACCTCTGTGTAGTGAAGTTGTACACTCATATTACACTCCTACCCAAGTTTTGAAGATTCTGAAGTTGTTGCTCAATCTCTAAAGACCTCATCTCTAGCCATCAGGCGTCATTGGCTTCTTAAAAAGAGATACTATACATGTATATATTTTGATTTTGAGATGTAGATCTGCTGTGTATTTCTCACGGATACATGTTATATAGTTATATGGCATGGATTTGCAGTGTATTTGATTGGCAACCATGATTTTATTTTCATACCGAGCATGGGTATGCCTGCCTCAGTGAGACAAATTTTTATTATTGCAAATGACACCTCCTGAACTCCGGTACCTGGGCTCACTCGCGTCATATCGTGGTGAAGATTTGTAATGTATTTCGGCCATCAGATGCTCTTTTGGCCTCACACATTAGGGGGCATCTGTTATAACTCTAAATTGCACCTGACATGCATACCTAGCATCATGACATCTAACTTTCTATCTTTACCAAACCAATATTGAACAACTCTTCTAAAAACCATCATTTTGAAGGTGTACACTCTCTACACCATTACTGCCCGCGTACACATGCTTGCCGAGTCACTACAGCCCGCGTACACTCACAAAATATCGCAAAATGTGGAAAATTCCATTGGATACTGGTTTCTGGGTCGTTATTTAACCATTTGACTACCCATAGCCAGTCACCCCAACCGTTACTGTCCCTTTTGGCCTATAAAAGAAGGGGTTGGGGTCCCATTGCAAGGAGAAGCAAGAGAGCAAAGAAACTCTGCCCATTTCATCAATCCCCCTTTGCCCCAATTGTAAATCCCTTACCATTTCCCTAAGAGAGAACTAAAGAGGAGAAGAATACATGGAAGCAGTTGGTGCATGGTGAAGAGGAGCCTGGGACCAAGTTCGAGGAGCAATGTCGGTCTCATGTTGTAAGCGACTATTGTGAGATTAATATAAAGAAGTACTTTTTCCGTCCTGCCATATGACGTCTTAAACTTATATGATTTGTTTACATTTCTTGTTTATGATGTCTAGACCACTAATCCATATGTAGAATGCATGCTTGTAGTTTCTTGTTTGTCTTTTGATGAATGCAGGTCAGCCTTGGGAGGATATTTTCATTCAGGAAACAACCAAGCGCAAAGGGATCGACATCGGACGCGGAGTTTAAGGTAGGCCTACCAGATCCCTCTCTCTTGTCTTTTATGTATGATTGTGGGGTAATGTTTGGATAGTGATAAAAAGTAGGAGACTTTAGACGGTTAACTCTTCCTACACTTTAGGCCCTTTGTGTAGTCCGTAGAGGGGTTTTCCCGCTATAGCAGGTTTTCTCCCATTTCAGTTTCCACGTAAATTTTGGTGTATTTTATATTTGATGTGATGTTGTTGAATGGTACTTCTTATGGTTATATGCTCATGACATATTGAATGAAATCGTAGATGATATATTGCTAATAAAGTTGAGGTTTATATATTGTGGTTAAGAGTGATCAAAGTGCTCATATTGATTCACCCCCGCTCTCTGTATTCTAAAAAATATTTTACCTTGAAAGCATACATTGATGATGATTGGATAGGATGTGTAGATGACATAAAAATCACAAGTGGAGGCACATTCTTTGTAGAAAATTGCCTAGTTTCCTGGTCGATCAAAAAGTAGTCATCGATCTCTATGTCAACTACATAAGTTGAATACATTGTAGCAACAACATGTTGCACACAAATTATTTTGATGAAGTAGACCTTACAAGATGTTCATATTGATTACAAACAATTGATCTCTATACTATGTGATAACAACAGTGCAATAAGAATTTATAAGAACCCTGTCATGCATTCAAAAACAAAACACATACATTTCAAGTACCATTTTCTAAGAGAAAAAGTTGAAAACCAAGTTGTAAAGTTGGAATATGTGCCAACAAAGGAACAAATTGCAGACATATTTATAAAACCATTGCCCATAGATACATTTGAGTATCATAGACAAAATATGGGAGTCATTCCCATTTCGGATCGGAGTCATTCCCATTTCGGATTAAGCTATGTGATCTTCAGTTGAAAATTGATAGGAGCTCAAAAAAAAAAAAAATTCAAGGGGAGAGTGTATAAATAAGGAAGTGGTACAAAAAATAAGGCACATTCACAAGGGGAGTTACTTCAGAAAGATTCACTGAGAAGCACAAGCTCAGGGGAGCAACAAAAGGAAAGGAAGGTTGTTGGTGATAGAGTAGATAATGAAGATAATAGTGCAAGGGTGACATGGTATCCCTTTTCCATTGATGTCAAAGGGGGAGATTACAAAGACAGGGGGAGACTTGCATAGATTCATGAAGTTTAAGAATGTGTTTCCATCAATGAAAAAGGGGGATATTGTTGGATTATGTTGTCATTGATGTCAAAGAATTTGACAACAATGGATGTCATAGGTAGGGGAAGACTAACAAGATTAACTGTTGTTACCTTGTGTAAATGATGTGAGATGACAAATGAATCTTTCATACTACAATTCAAAAAAGACATAGCAAGTCGAGAATATCCTTGCGTAGCTATAAGTCTCTGTCCACATCGCTCCATAATTAACCTGGATAAAAAATGAGAAAAATATAATGACTATGTGTGAATTGAAGATGGATGAGATGACCATGAGTTATGAAGGTGTGAGGATTACATGTGTAGAGTCAATCCAAATACATTCGGGTTGCACATGTTTAAATAAAATCATGAGTAAGAAGAACATAAGAACAAGATCAAGGAGGTGTAGAGTTTGAACAATTATAGTTTGATCTGAGGGTGTAGAGGAAGCTCAGGGGTTGATCGATGATCCACAATGAATTGCGCCCCCCCGCATGTCCAAAGTTTAACAAAGGGAATGGGGGTTGTGAAACTTAACCACAATTAACGCTCCAGTGATGTGTCGCACATTGGGAAATTGCGACCATTTATTTCCTATGGTTAGCATAACTATACAGAACCCCCCCGAAATAAACACCGGTTTGACGCATGTCTAGGTGACGAAAGTAGGTCAAAAATGTTAACTTTTAGACTATTAAATCGTGACCATTAATTGCCAGAGATAAATGGCCAAAATCAAAAGTTAAAGGTGTGTGAGTTTGAAGGGACGAGGGCTCGATGGCATATGAGCCCGATACCCTGTGGACCAGCACAGGTGCCAAATCAAGTCCACATGGAGGTGAAGTCAACAAACACGTACAATGCAATTTGTTAGGCCTGTATCATGCCAAGTCATATCCATGCGGAGGCTAAGACACCCACCACGTAAGCAACTAAGACAATATGAAAAGCCACATAGATGCCATGTAAGAGCCACGAAGGAATGCATGTCATTGTCATGTGTCAAGTGCCAAGTCAGCATGGTGTACAAACAAGACATGGAGGAAGTAATTATACCATAGCCACATCATCCAACACACATAAAAGGGGTCCATGTAAAGGACACATCAGACATAATGTTTTCAGTGATCAATATCACATCAATTACCATGTGTCATCAAAATATAAGACAACGTATATTAGATGGTACATCGACATATAATATACCGAAAGGTTAGAGGTGAAGGTATATGGTTGAGGGAACTAGGGGCCCGATGGATCGGTGTGTTGATGCCCCAGTAGGTTAGACCAGGTCTGATTCAGGTGGATATTGGTGGCCACCCACCTATTTCAACTGGCTCCTCTTGACAATTTTTAGTTCAGCACGTTCTTATGTACTTCTTTCTAATTGTGGGTTCTACACTTCCAGGGCTATCTGAATCCCTACACATCTTCCAGGTGGATACTGGTGTCCTTCCACCTAATCCAAATGGCTAATGTTGTATGTTTTCATGGAAACACATCTTTTTCTACTTCTAGGGTTGTTTTGGGGCCCTAAACAATGTTTTTTTGGCTCGCCACATTCAAACCGTAGATGGATTTATAGTTTGATGGCGTAATGCATATTTCTCGAAAATACCTTTCCAACGGGCTATCATGCACCTAAAAAGGATGTCGTATGCAAAAGTTATGACCCCGAGAAGTTGAGGTAACAACTTACCCATAGGGGCCAACATAAATTTTGGTGTTTCATTTCCTAGGGTTAGGTTTTTGGATGTATAGGGTTTTGGCGTTCATTAGTAATGTTAAAAAGGCCTTTAAAGCCTCATTGTAATCATTCTACTCGGAAAAATGAGCATAGAAACCACATCTCTTCTCAGAGATAGCTAGCACCATTCAAGCAAGTTGTTTCAGTTCTGCAGTTTTACAGTTTCATCCTATTTCATTTACTCAATAGAAGATATTGTTCACTAGATATCTGTGTTTTTTTCCATATCTATGTGTTTATTGTATTCAGTCTTTTAATCATATTGTTTTGCTCCTAAACGTGTCATTCAAGCAACGTCCATCAATGTTCATGTCCGTTGATTTCAAATCACTCCTTTTGACCTTACCTTCTATGAACAAATAGGATGGATGGATCGATAGGGGCCATCCCGCATAGCCTCCTTTGGGTTCACTCATATGGCTCACCCTAAAGAAGCAGGAGCAGCAAAGCCAACAACTAGGTATAGGGCTAGGGAAAGGACAAGAAAGGTAGTCTATCCAGTAGAGCAACATGTTCTTCATTTATTTTTCTTCATGCATGTCCCCGACAAGATCTAGGTACAAGAAGTTGGGACTCGAACCAATCGAGCCTTTGCAATATCAGTTGCACCGAGCCCGACAACAACCCATGGGGGACAAAAAGAAATATGATGGAGCAGGAGGTCCTTTTAAATTTTTTCTCAAGGAATCCCTTGCGCGACAAAGGAACGAAATGATGGACAACTTTTCACAGATCCTTCGGTGGCTGCCCACATGAGAAGAATCTTCATCAAACAGCCATGCAACCCCCTTCAAAGTACAGGTAAATTTTTATATTCCATTATTTGAAGGACTGATAGATGTGAATGCTGTAGATAAATGGTTGAATCTGCTCGAAGGGTATTTTTCGTTCCACAATTTGTTCGATAGGGAAAATATTACTTTTTCACTCCTCAAGTCCATCCCCCATGTTAAGGACTAGTTGGCTACTTATTCTAAACAAAGGACCATAGAGGAATCTTCAATATTTGTGGTTTCCCCTACATGGGATTCCTTCTGGGATTCCATTAAAGAACAATACTACCCTGTTGGAAGCTACGAGGACTAGTACACATGATGGACCACCCTACATTAGGAAAGGGACTAGACAATACCAAATTTCACCAATATTTTCCATACCCTGTGCAAAAAATTGGGTATCAAAGACTCTGAGCAACATTTGGTGCTCAAATACCGTGGTTTTTTGCATAGATACATTCAAACAGAAATGGAGTTTCTGGACATCGCCTCATTAGGTACGACTTATAGATATGTTGTCAAGATCGAGCAGAAATTTAAGCAAAAGAGGCGAGATTTTGGATATGCAAACTCCTCACATCCGAAGTAGGGAAAAGGTGGCCCCAATCCACACAACAAGGGACAGATAAAATATGGCCACTCTTAGGATAACCATTCCAAGCCACAACATAAGAAAAGCAATGATAAGACCAAGCAAGAAATGATAAAATGGTGTAAATACCATAAAATCCCTTGGCACAACATCGAAGAATGCCACTCCAAGAAGTCACTTGTGGTTGAGCTAAAGGATTTCAAGTTAGAGGATGATTCTAACTCTGAATCAAATATAGAAGGAGGGAAGCAGATTACTGATGTTGAACCCAGTGCCACTGTCGCTACCACCAAAGTCCATCCAAGCAAACCAGAATAACCAGAGGAAGGAGAACACCTCTTTCACTCACAAATGTGGGTAAAGGGGGTTATGCTTCATTTAATTTTCTATAGCACCAGTCATAAGAACCTGATATCAGAAGAGGTCGTCAAGTGGTTGGACCTATTCACAACACCGCACCTGTAGCCCTACACCATCGCCTGGCTTTGCCAAGGAAGAGATCTTCGTGTCAACCAACATTGTCGTCTTCCCTACAACGTCAAGCTTTTCAAAGACAAGGTATTGTGTGATATTTCTCCCCTTGAAGTTTGTGATTTTATTTTAGGACAACCATATTTGTGGAAGTGTCATGTTGTGTATGAATCTATACCCTGCAGTGTTATTATTAATTTGGGTAGACAATTGTACAGGATACCAGAGGTAGCGCCGCCTACCTCTATTTATTTAATCTCTGCTAAGCAATGTAGTAAGGTCATTTCATAGACCAGGAAGTTCATCTTCTTTTTGATCCATGATCACCGTAAGAAGAAGGTCACCACCACATCCATGGCCTCTACAGAGAGCCTCTCTTTGCAACAAAAGTAAGTGGACAGGATCATGGAAGAGTACAAAGACATCTTCTCCTCACCCACCGGGGTACCGACGCACTACCAAGTCAAGCATCCAATTGATCTAACCCCTGGTGCACCTCTGCCTAATGGGCCAGTCTATTGTCACTCGTTGATGGAAAATGACGAAATCAAGCATCAGATCCAAGATTTGCTTAAAAGGAGCACATCATAACCAACTCCTCCCCTTGCAGAAACCTGATTGTAATGGTGCAGAAGAAGGACGGGACCTAGTGACTCTACATTGATTACGGAGCATTAAAAAAAATCACAGTCAGGAACCGATACCCAATTCCCAGAATTGATGACCTTCTTGACCAACTCAAGGGGGAAAATTTCTTCAGCAAGATTGACCTAAAGTCTGGCTACCACCAGGTTCCCATCGAACCAACTAATGTATGGAAGACAACTTTAAAATCTAAAGAAGGTCTCTTCAAATGGTTGGTCATGCCCTTTGGCTTAACAAATGCACTAGCCACTTTCATGAGGTTGATGGATGATGCATTGAGACCCTTCACCAACTCTTTTGTGGTGGCATATTTGGATGACATCCTCATCTTCAGTAGAAATTGGGAGGAGCACATGCAACATATTCAACAGGTTTTGAGCACTCCATGGCAACACAAGCTATATGCCAACTTGGAAAAATGATCCTTTGGAATGAACATGGTCCAATAGTTGGGCTACATTGTTGATGAGCATGGGGTACATGTTGATCCAGCTAAGATCCAAGTCATTTGTGACTGGCCAACGCCGACCACCCTAACCAACCTTCAGAGCTTCTTGGGACTGACCAACTTCTACGGATGGTTCGTATTGGGATTCTCCCATATTGCATGGGCCCTCAGCCAAGTGACCAAGGGTGGTGGCAGGGAAAATTTTGCGTGGGGGAAGGAACAACAATGAGCATTTGATGATCTGAAGCATCGCTTGTGCTCAGCTCCAGTACTCTCCTTGCTCGATCTGCAAAAACCGTTCGAGATTGAGACTGATGCATCTGAATATGTTGTAGGTGTGATTCCCATAGAACATGGTCATCTGATGGAATAACATAGTGAGACACTCTCAGATACTTTCCATAAATACCTGACCTGTGACAAAGAAATGTATTCCATTGTACAAGCTTGTCGTCAATGGAAACATTACATTCTAGGAAAGGAGACGATCATCCACACTGATCACAAGCCTCTATAGTTCATATAGACATGGGGGAAGTTGCAGAATGACCTCCATCACAAGTGGTCCACCTACTTGAAGCAGTTCCATCTCAGCATCAAGTATAAGACAAGGAGCACAAATCATGTCGTTGAATACCTCAATCGACCTCCCATGGCTATACTCACCACTGTGATCCATTCTTGTGGACCTGAGGCATCTGAGTGGCCCCAACTTTATCAACAAGATCCAGACTTTTCCACCACCTATCATCTCTTGGGTATAGGCGTCAATGTCACCGATTTTCACATGATTGGGGAATCCCACTACAGTCGGATGGCAAGACATTTTGGCATGGAGAAAACTATGGTCATTCTACAAAAACATTTTTATTGGCCAAAACTTCGACAGGATGTCAACAAGTATATAAGATCTTGCATCACTTATGCCATTTCCAAGCCAGACATCAAGAAGCAAGGCTTATACACCCCTCTTCCTACTCCTGAGAAGCCTTGGGAATCCATCTCGATGGACATGTCTAGCCTTTTGTCCACCAAGAAAGTAAATTATTGTGTATTTGTGGTCGTTGATCGATTTTTGAAGATGACCATCCTCACAACCTACAAGAAGAACATCACAACGACATATACCGCCAAGATCTTCTTCGAACGAGTGTGGGTCCATTTTGGGATACCACGAACCATCATCTTCGACTGAGACAACAAGTTCCTCAACACATTTTGGTTGATTATTTGGTCATTGTTCGGCACCAAGCTCACTAAATCCACTGCTTTCCACCCCCAAACAGATGGCCAAACAAAGGTCGTCAATCGGATGATTGTTCACATCTTGCGCATGTACAACTCTAAGCATCTGCGTACATGGGATGAGAGTCTCCCATATGTTCAACACAGTTACAACATGGCTCTCCATAGCTCCACCAACCATAGCCCATTTGAATTGGGGCTGGGATTCCAACCATTGGGTCCCATTGATGTTGCACTACCTCTTGCAACCACACATACAAACTCTTCCCATGTTCAGTATGAGACCAACAAAGCCACCAGATTCATTGAGCAGATTCAAAAAATCCTCCAATAGGTCCATGAGATTTTGTAGAAATCCAATGCTAAGTACAAGTAGTGCCATGATCAAGACCAGGTATCACACCAGTTTCAGGTTGGAGACAAGGTCTGGTTACATTTGTAGACACAACGTCTTGCAGTGCCCCATTGGAAGCCCCCCCCAATTTTCTATGGGCCTTACACTATCACCAAGGATGTCGGTAGCAATTCTTTTGAGCTCAACACTCCACCCTTCCTTGGCCATCACCCCGTCTTTGTGGTGAACCAACCGGTTCAGTAGGTGAATATCCAATGTAGGTAGGAAAACACGTTATAATCCATAAAGGATAATATATTAAATAATAATGCATATGAATATGAGATGAGATACAATAAGAATGAGGGCCTTATATACTCATGCAGGGGTTCCCTTCCATGAAGAGTCGTGACCTTTCATTGGGAAGGTGTATCTTCATTAATTATTCATTAACTATTTTAATGTATTTATATTTATTATTATGTATTATGTTCATAACATTGCCTTCCCCTTAAAAATGATTTGTCCTCAAAGAATATTTATGGAAGACTTATCTCTTGCTCTGGCTTGTAATATCGTCTTCTCATTCTTTATTCCTGAATTATTGATCATTGAGGACTTGAAACGATAAAATTTTCTAATCACTGCATAGAATCACCGAATTTTAAGGGAGTCTTCCCACCTTAAATTGATCTTCTGCACAATGGGGATTTTATGGGGTTCTTGTAGACAATTTGATGTATTTTGACTCCCCTGATAACTTCTACCTTGAGCATCATTTGTAATGGAGGTAATAATTTTTGACATATTTGTCATTTGTCTATGTTGATGCATGGATTGGTTGAAGTATCGATTTTTGTGATTAGGATGTCTATAAGGAATCCTTGCAACCCGATCTTTACTTCATGTACTTGTAGATTCTTCTTGATTAACACTTGGAATTGTGTCTTCTTCATAACCCTGGCTTTTTTCTACTTCAACATGTGAAGACCTCTTTACATCAACTGAATCCTTTTGAGTTGTAAGGTTGAATGGGTCTGTATTAATTTCTTTATCCACCATCAGGTTTTTTCCATTTGAAGACTTATGTAGTTCCACATGTTTAGTCATTCTCTCTTTATCTACCAATGCTTCCTTATTGATAAGTTGTTCTAACTTGTCCTCTACCGTCTTCTTATCACTCTTTATCTTCTTAATTTGGGTAAGTAAACTTTGATTATGGATTTTTAGGCGAAAAATTTATGCATCTTTGTCTATGACTATTTTGTCACACTCTTTTTGGATCTCAAGTATTGACTATTGTTTGTCTAACAATAGTATTTTGGATATCTGATCAATATCTTTTGACGTAGATATTGAATTTGACTTCACTGAGACGTCATGTAATTTATTTTTTTCTTCTTGTAGGAAAACATTAAAAACTTTTTCTCAAGGTTTAATATTAAGCTACCTAGCATCTCTAACCAAGTCGAGCCGAAAATTATATCAACCTTTTTTTCATATATAGTTGCAACCTCAAAATTTGATACGAGTTTATAATCTTCGAGTGTCAATGGTAAGTCCTTGATGTCATATTTATTGCGAAAAAAAAAAA
>ML792829.1:179685-209418 GCA_009831015.1 Picea engelmannii
CAAAGACCTGATTTTAGAGAAACTCTATTTTTGGCCAAAATTTTGGATCGAGACGAAGCTCTGATACCACTGTGGTGAACCAACTGGTTCAGTGGGTGAATATCCAATGTAGGTAGGACAACAAGTTATAATCCATAAAGGATAATATATTAAATAATAATGTATATGAATATGAGATGATATATAATAAGAATGAGGGCCTTATGTACCCACACAGGGGTGCCCTTCCATGAAGAGATGTGACCTTTCATTGGGAAGGTGTCTCTTCATTAATTATTTATTAACTATTATAATGTATTTATATTTATTATTATATATTATGTTCATAACAATGTTCAATGTGGACCTCCTTCGGCCATATTTTCCACTATTATTGGACACCTCAGAGATCGCAGAACAACTGACACCAACAGAGCTCAACCCTGACTTCATGGAGCATGCATCCATTGATCAAATAGTGGACACACATGTCAAGGGCACTCGCTAGCAGAGGATCTAGCTTTATCAGGTTGTCAAGGCAGGGAAACTCCTACACCAAGGCAAGTGGATTGCCTATGGCCAAAATCAACAAAATTTTCCTCATGTGATGGAGGAACTCAACGCAATGGAGACCATTTCTTCCTAAGGGGAGGCGATTGATCCAGGTGGATATTGGTGGCCACCCACCTATTCCAACTGGCTCCTCTTGAAAGTTTTTAATTAAACACGTTCTTATGTACTTCTTTTTAATTGTGGTTTCTACACTTTTGGGGTTGTCTGAAGCCCTACACATCTTCTAGGTGGACACTAGTTGCCTCCCACCTAATCCAACTAACTTATTTTGTATGTTTTCATGTCAACACATATTTTTTTACTTCCAGGGTTGTTTTGGGGTCCTAAAAAATTATTTTTTGGCTCGCCACAGTCAAACTATAGATGAAGTTAGAGTTTGACAACATAATGCGTAGTTCTCGAAAATACCTTTCCAATGGGCTATCACACGCCTAAAACAAAGGTCGTATGTAAAAGTTACGACCTCGAGAAGTTGAGGTACCAACTTACCCATAGGGGCCCACATAACTTTTGGTGTTTCATCTCCTAGGGTTAGATTTTTGGATGTCTAGGGTTTTGGAATTAACGAGTAATGTTAAAAATTCCTATGAATCCTCATTGTAATCATTTTTCTTAGACGGATGCACTTAGCAGCCACATCTCTTCTCATAGATAACTACCACCATTCGAGCAAGTTGTTTTAGTTCTGTAGTTTTACAGTTTCAGCCTATTTCATTTATTCAATAGAAGATATTTTTCACTGGATATCTATGTTTTTCTCCATAACTCTATGTTTATTGTATTCAATTTGTTAATCAGTTTGTTTCGCTTCTAAATCTGGATCAAGACCAGACCTGAAAGGAGCAGTGCCAAAGTGCATGGTTGAAGGTCCCGATGGAACGATGACCTGATGGTCATGATATCCAAAGAACAAAATCAACAATTGAGATTTGATTAGGGTACCGACACAGAGGTGAAGGCATGAACCCTTAGAGTTAAAGGCCCAAGGGCCCGGTTCCTGATGTCCTGGTGTATGGTATCGAGAGAGCAATGAATGTGTTTAGTCAAAGGCATGGGGCTCGGTGGGCCGACGAACCCAGTGAAATAGATGGTCCCAATGACCATGGAACTAGATCAATGGTTACGATTAAATCGGGATCCAAATTTGACGGATGTTGAGCATTGAAGGCATATTGCATGAGGTTGTGTTGATTCAATGGGTAGTCAAAAGATCGACGATTGATATTTAATTAAAAAATCCTACGCGTGAAATATGGAAGGAATTTGGGACCATTTCGAAGGATTTTTTTTAAACCTGATTTAATGGAGAAATGAGATATCTTGAGCCAACCCCATGAATTCCTATGTGGACAAATCCATGAAAGCATGGGGTGTATAAATTTCCTGAATTTTTCTTGAAGAAATTGTGCAGAGTATGTGTGCAAGGATTTGTGTGTGAGTAAAAGAGAGCTCAGGCTCTGAGGCTTGTAGTAAGTGTGCAAACTTTTGGAGGAGATGAAGAGGCTAATAGGTTCAAGTATGAAAGATCTAAGGAATTTCAGAATTCGTAAAGAATGTGTGCTAGTGGAGAGTGTTCTGATAGTATAGATAGAGCAGTAGATTTGTACAGGTGAAGGAAAGAAAGAGAAATTACAGAATTGTTGACAGTTTCAGGATATTGGTGTCTTTTGTAGGTCGGTACCTGCAAACATTGCATTTATAGGTTGGTGCATACAAGAATTACTGAGTTGGTGTTCAACTAAGGGGATCGGTGTCTCCTACAAGTTGGTGCCTATAAACATTATTGTTGAGTTGGTGCTCAGGAAGAGGAGATTGGTGTCTCCTATATGTCGGTGCCTGCAAGCATTGTAACTATAGGTTGGTTCCTATGAGATTTTATTAAAATAATTATTTTGTGGTTTTCTTCCATTTGGTTTTCCGCATAAAATATCTGTGTACTATGACTCTATTGACATGGTTAGTTCTCTGCATTGTTAATTATAATCTTTGGGATGATTAACGAAAGTTAAAAAGAGTTTTAAGATTGTTAAAATTGTGCAACATTGATTCACCCCCCCTAAGTATTGCTAAATATTCCAACAATAAAAACCTTACGAAAATAATGGAAAATAGGTCTAATATCTTCTCGAATATTTTATTTGATAATTAGGGCATCTTAATAACATAGTTACCAAATTAAAAAGAACTATGACCTCAAAATGAGAACTATAACCCTTAAAACCCATATTTTTGCGTCAAAACACCAAAATCAACCCTCAACTCAAAAAATTGTGCTACCAATACCCCTCTTTTTTTCCAGGGTCGAAATCACAATATTTTTCAACTATGTTCTTAAAAATCCATATAATTGCTAATAAATCCCTTAAAATCAACACCTCAAATAAAAAGTGGTGTTACCAAGAATTTTTTTTGTTTTTAAAGTTAAAATTACAACTTGTTTGAAAACATAACCTTAACAGTTGGTACTATTGCAACCAAAACTTAAAATCAACCCCCAAATTGAAAAGTAGTTCTACCAATAACAATCCTTTTTGTTTTCTACTAGGCTTAAAATTGCAACTTTTTTAAAACATAAGCCCAAAAAAAGTTAAATTTGGGGGAGGAGGGGTGATTGTTGGAATCCCCCCTAACCCCCCATATCCTTTAAAAATCAAAGGAGAATGGGGGGTTAGGGTTTGGAATCACACTCCCCCCCTCCCCATCTCTTTGACACCCAAGGAAATCATGTGTGTCGAGGCAAGGGGAGGGAGGGAATTGGGGGAGAGGGGTGATTTCCATAATCACCCTTGCCCCCCACATCCCTTTCAATTTTCAAAGGAGATTGGGTAGGGATTGTAGGGCTCCGAGAATAGACCCTCCTCCCCCAAATTTATTTATTTTTGTATTTTTTTATGTTATTTTATTAATTTTAATTTTTAATTTTTTTTCTCTAGTGTTTTGTTGTGTTTTTATTTTGTTAATCTTTTTTTAAATATTTTTAAATCATGGTTATGGATATAATTTTTTAATTTTAGTTTTATTTTTATTTTTTAATTATAGTTTGTTGTTGTTGGTTTTTTTCTTTCTTTCATTTATTTTTGTTTTATAAATGTTTTAACACAATATTTTTTTAAACATTTGTTTTTAAATTTGTATTTTCCTCTTTTACAATTTTTAGCTATGAGGATCTATAATATAATATACATTTTTTTAATTATAGCTTTTCTTTGTTGTTCTTTGTTTTTAAATCTCAATTGTTTGATCCTTGATTTTTTCCCTGAGAATGATATCCCTTCAACTATTTCAGTCTAGGGTCATCTCTTGTATTTGCCTCTTCACTACTTGAATGTTGAAACAATTCGTAGTATCGGAAACACCCTAGGGTGCTACATTGATGTAGCCAAACCATGAGATGGATTATAATTTTGTGCTTGTGTTTGTGTGGAGGTGGATCTTGGGAAGGGTTTTCTGAAAGCCATTCAACTTACTTTGGACAATTGGACCTATATTCGGAATGTGGACTATGAACAACTTCCCTTTAAGTGTAATGCCCATCATGAGTATGGTCATTTTGCCAAAATTTACCTCAAACCACAACCATTCATGGGTGTTGTTGGGGATCTTGAGAAGAAACAACTCCCTAAGAAGAAAAGAGTGGTTGGAAAGTAAGACAGTATGATCCATGTAGAGAAAGATTTTGTGCTACCCCCTTATTCCCCATGGTCCTTCTACCTCCCAGACTACAACGAGTGTGGGTGGTTATGGTCCTTCAACAAGCAGTGACAAGTATGATGCGCAATCTAATATTGAGGATGCCTCTAGAGAAAATAAAGAAAACCCTATTGAAGAAGAGGCCATCCGCAATACCGAGGAAGAAATCCCTTCGTTTTCTCCCCAAGCTTAGTTCCCTTCGCCTCCTTGCATTGAAGATCCAATTTGCATCAAATCGATCGCTCTTAAGAAATGTGGAATCTCCATTTTTCTTGAGGAAGGATCCCGAGATGGATCCGAAGATTACTCGGATAGAGAATCTAGACCGAATGTTCCTGTCAAAAGGATGGATTGAAGGACAAATCACTACAAAAGAGAGGAGGTAGCTGACAAGGGAAAATAACTAGGCATTCAAACAACATTAGAAATAATCAAAGAGCACAAGAGGGCAGAGCAGATATGTGCCCCCAGAGTGGGGGTCCCTAAATCCATAGGTAAATATTAAAAATTGTCTCCGGAAATTGCAGAAGCTTGGGGACCAAAGAAAATATGGAAACAATGAAGAAATTAATCAAATCATATAATCATCAAGTACTTATGATCCAAGAGACCAAGATGAAGAACTCCTTGGTCCTTCAAGAAAGTAACTTCCTTTGGAAAAATAGTAAAGCGGATGCGGTCAGTGCATGGGGCGCTTTTGGGGCTCTTTGTACTTTATGGAGCCCCTTCCTCTTCTAGTTGGTGGAAAGTCATGCTTCACAACATTGGATGTTAGTCAAGCTTAGTCACATTTCTTTAGGTAATTCTATTCATTTGTTTAATTTTTATATGGCCAATAATTTTCATGAAAATTTGGATTGTTGGAATTCCTTAATGGAGATCCCAAGTCAAGGTTTTAGTGAAAATTGTATTGTAGCCAGGGACTTCAACACCACTCTCCATAAAAAAGAAAAGAGAGGGGGAATCCATTGTGAGGGATCCATGTAGGGAAATTATGGAATATCTCATGTCATCCTTGTATTATTGATATTCATCCATCTAAAGGGAGATTTACGTGGTCAAACATAAGGGTTGGTCCCGGTCACATTGCGGCTAGATTAGACCATTTTTTGGTTCATAGTCCTTTCTTGTCTGATTCTTTCTCCTTTTCCTCCTCCATTCTTCCATGGGCAAGCTATGACCATCGACCCGTTGTTCTTCTCTTCTATTAATCTAGGGATCTTGGCCCTATCCCTTTTCATTTCAATCCCCTCTAGTTCAATGATCCCTCCTTCTTTCCCTTGGTTTCCAATGTTTGGAGTCATTGGGTAGTGGGATCTCCTATTTATATATGGGAATAGAAATTTATTTCCTTAAAAAGGTTCTCAAAGAATGGGAAAATCTCAAATTCAAATCATCAAATAGAGAGTTATAGGAATGTGAAGAGAATCTGGAGGTGATAACAAGCAATATTGAGGAGGGAAATGTTCCCTGACCTTTTTAAAGGAGGAGTAGGAGACCTTTAAAAATTTGCAGTCGTATTTAAAAAAGGAAGAAGAAATGTGGAGACTAAAATCATGTTGTTTGTGGCACTAGGATGGAGACAAGAATACAATTTTCTTCCACCGTCAATCGAATTTTCGTTTTTGGAGAAATAATGTCGAAGAGATAAAGTCTCAAGATGGTGAGATCCTCTCCTCTTTTGAAGAGATAAAACACACAACTTTTAAGCATTATGGGGATATTTATTCTGAATATGGGTAGGTCAACCTATCTCTTCGGGATCAAATCCTTTCTTACATTCCCTCTTTGGTCAAACCCAAAGAGAACTATGAGATTATCTAATCGGTGACAACGGAGAAAATTCTTGAGGAAATACATTAGTTTGAATCTAATAAGACGCCAGGGTCGGATGAGTTTTCAATCCACTTTTATAAAAAGTGTTGTTCCATCATAAAATTTGATCTTATTAGAATGATCCAGTATGTTCATAGATCAACTAGAATGGGATGTGCTACAAATTCTACCTTCCTATCCTTAATCTATAAGGAGAGGAATCCTTCATCTGTTGCTAGGTTCAGGCCCATCTCTTTATTCAATGTCTCTTACAAAATTATGGACAAAATAATTCCTAATAGGCTCTACCTAGTTCTTCATAAGCTTATCTCGCCCAACCAAGGGGTTTTCGTGGAAAAAAGACAAATATGGGATAATATAGTTATGGTTCAGGAAGCAATTCATTCCAGCAAGTCAAGGGGAGAGAAATGAATGATAATAAATATTGAAATGGAAGACACTTTCAAAAAAGTTCATCACAAATTTTTCTTTGAAGTCATTTGCAAATTTGGCTTCAATCCACCTTTCATTAAAATGGATTAAGGCTTGTATAAGCAGCCCATGGATCGCTCCCCTGATAAATGGTTGTCCCACTAATTTCTTCAAAGCCTCCAAATGACTCGAGTAGGATTGTTCACTCTCCCCTCTTCTATATATCTTGATGGTTAAAGCCCTCGGTCGGAGGGTGGAGTATGAGCGCAGATTATAAAATATCCAAGGGTTGAGAATTGTGAGTGGGGTCAAGAATATCAACCACTCTCAATTTGCAGACGATATATTTCTATTGGGAGGAGCCTCCTCCATCATTGCAGTGCACTTTAAAGAAGTATAGGATCAATTTTCACATAATCTTCAGGGAGACTAGTGAATAATGCCAAAATCCATTTTTATGCTTGGAATGTAAGTTATCACTCTTTTTTTTTCATTGTCATGGTGCTTCACTTCCCCTTTGTGTCAAATTGGAGGACCTTTAAAAAATTGGGGATTCTCATTTGTCTCCAATATCTTCCCTCGATCAAGTGGTTGTAACTTTTTTCCAAAATAAAAGAGAAATTTTCAATTTGGGGGGTGCATTGGCTTAATCTAGCAGGCTGCCTTGTGCTAGTCAAGTTAGTTCTTTTTGTTCTCCCATTTTTCAATTTTCCTCCCTTCTGGCCCTTGTGGGTGTAAACAATTATTTAGCTCAAGAGATCCAAAAAAATTTATGGCAAGGGGGTAAGTCTAATCATAAGAGATTTCATTTAGTCAATTGGTCCATTGTGCGGGCTCCAAAGCACATGGGGGATTAGGAGTAAAGGATTCAATGTTGGTTAATATAGCTTTGGGCTCTAAAATTCTATGGATGCTAATTACAAGTAAATTTGATTAGTGGAAAAAGGCTCTCCTATATAAATAATTTTCAAGAGATCGTCTTCTCAGTCTTGACAATCCCCCCCCCCCCCTTGAAATGGCTTGCATATTTGTAAACTCCTTCAATATTATCTTCCTCTTCTTCGCAAACATCTCACTTGGATCCATAGGAATGATAGATGTATAGACTTGTGGAATGGCAACATCGTGGGGAATCCCCTATTGATTCCCGACCCTGCTCTCACTCCTCTTCGGGATTGGATGTCGACCAATCATAAGTATTCCCTTTTTGACATCTCTTATTGGTGTAGCTCTTCAGGCTTATGGAAAGGTTGGGACATGGGAGGGGTCTCAGAGAATTTAAAGGAATTGGTTGATGATTCGCTTCTAAAACTCCAAAGGGAGTCCCCCTATCATTTGGAGGATTCAGATAGAAGAGGACGGGGAGAACGAGGCTTTTTGGTTCATAAAGGGTATGAAGTCCTTCTTAGTACACCTATTTTCCGGGAAAATCTAAATTCTGGGCTAATATTTGGCATTGGGATGGTCCCCCGAAAGACAATATCTTTTGTTGGACCCTTTCACATGGAAAGATTCTAATAGGAGAGAATGTTTCTAAGAAAGGATTCCCAAGGATGACCAGATGCAGTTTATGTTATGTAGATAGTGAATCCAATCCTCACTTGTTTTTGGAATGTGTTTTCACTAGAGTTGTTTGGAAAACTATCCTTCAATAACTCAACCACATAGTCAATTGGTTGTAATTGGTAAGGCCCCTCATAGGCAGATGACATGTGTATTATTTGGGTTCCTTTCTTCACAAGCTCGTCTTTAAAATACTTTGGATGGCTCTTCATAAGTTTATATGTTGGAAAATTTGGTTTGTGAGGAACAAGGAAATATTTAGAGAAGAATTTTCTCATCCTATCTTGGTTGCTAACAAATTCATAGCTCAAATTTCTGAGTTTTTGAACTCTCAACGACTTAATCTCTCTTCCCCTCAAAATTTTGGATAGTTAAGAGGAAGAATGGTTCAACAAGTTTCATCTACAGATCTATGTTCAGTCGTTAGTTAGTCCTAGATTACACTGGAAGCTTCAATTCTCCTCTTCATAATTTCAAAGGTGGCTTCGCTCTTAACAAATTCATTCCTTATGTTTTGATGGTGCTTCTAAAAGAAATATCGGTGTAGTAGGTGCAGGAGAGGTACTCTTTGGCCCCAGTGGAATTGTTGAATTCAACTTTTCTTTGAGTCTAGGTCATGTCTCTAATAATCAAGCAGAGGTTGATGCATTGCTCCAAGGGGTTAAGGTTGCCAAGGAATCATGCCCATCAACTTAATATACTAGGCGACTTTAAAAATACAATTAAATATTTCATTCAAGGATCCTTTCTGAAGGATGAGAAACTTGGTTCCATTGTCAAACGAATTCGACAAACCTTAAATTACATCCCTCATGTTTCCGTTTCCCCATTCTTCAAGTAAATAGTAGGCTAGCCGATCAACAGGAAAATTTAGCCATTAACGGGAGGTCCTATCTCTCCCCATTTCCTTAAATTTCCTCCATCAAATCAAAGTTAGTTAGCAACATCTACGTGGAACCCTCGGGCATGAGCTCAAATCAAAGTTAGTTAGCAACATCTACGTGGAACCCATTGGCGTAAGTCCGAATTGGGGGCTTTATTGTCTCTGGTGTTGCTTCTCGGTTAATAGACATTCTAGTCTAGAGATTATGTTGGTCTGTCTTAGGTTTGGGTAGTGCGCAGTCATGGTTTTCAGCAGGGTTGTTGGATTTGGTTTGATTTGGCGGGTTTTCCACTCCAAGATTTGCCTTCCAGTCCATGGTCCCCCAGGTACATAATTTGTGGGGTTTGTTCTCGGTTCATGTAGTGTGCAGGAGTATTCTTGTTTTCAATGGCGCATGGGAAGGAAGGTCCTTTTCCATCCCCTCAGTAGGATTCACAGATGGACCACCCCCTGACTTCGCTTCATCAATTCCAGATTCAAGTTTAGGGTTTGAGTTCTCAGGTTTCCTTCATTATAGAGATATTAATTCAACATAGGACTACTGTGCTACAAGCACATGAAGAGATGGATTCTCTCCATTCACAATTGAAAGTGATGCAAGCTTGGTCTCTGTGTGTTCCTCTACTCTCAACACCGGAATCAACGATGAATGCCTCATATCCTTCAATTGGCAGCCCTATTCCAGACTTGAACATGCCAACAATGGCCTAGAGAAGGAAGCTTAAGATTCTAGGACTTTCCCTAAGCCTAGCTTCAGATTCTAGGACTTTCCCTAAGCCTAGCATTTGATGTATTGTTTTTACCTCCTTATCCTTGACATTTTCTACATGATTTTCTCTATAAAGAATTTTACTAAATTATCTATTACATAAGACTGGTGTTTCTAGTGGTAGTCAAGTTGTGAAGCTTCTATGAGCACCATAATTTTGTTGTTTCTCTTGACTCTTTTGATTATAGACTTTTCAAGCCTCGGCCACACCCTTTTTGCTAATAAATTTTTTTCAATTGCTGTAAAACTAGCACAGCCACTATTTACAGTGGCCGAAAGGCTGAATTTATGGAGGAGGCAACCGGGCAGTTCCCGGAAATCCTAGGTGCCTACGAAGTCTTATACAATCTCCGCGAACGTTCCTGGTATGATTGTCACCGATCCCAAATCCTCCACGCTTCAGCGTTATCATCCTCCACGAAAAGTTATCATCCTCCACGAAAAGATCCGCTTCCTCGTCCGTCAAGAGAAATTTCGCTTCCTCATCCTCCACAAAAAAACCGGCTTCCAACTGGAAAATAGAACGTGCCCACAGCCAGAATAGAATATGAATTGCGCAGACAACTGGAAAATGAAACTTGCCCATAGTCAGAAAATGAAAATGAAACAAGCGGATAGTTGAGGAAAGTCAGAAATGAAACGTTCAAAAAATGAAACGTATCTACAGCTGAGGTTAATCATTTAAACATGGCAATCATATAGTGCTACAGTAATTTCTTAATATGATTAGGTAAATGTTAAAAAGTAAACAGGTTAACTGATGCATTCAAAAATACAAGGAAGTTATGAAGAGTAAATCATATTCATTGATTTGGGAGGACGACTAAGAATATGCCAACATCTTCAATTATTAGCCATTAAATTAAAATTTTAAATTAAAAGGTGATTAATTGTGCCTTTCGATCGTAATAATAATAATAATAATTTTATCTTTTTATAGAATATTTAAAATTTTATTTTTAAATATAAAATGAAATAATAAATATTTTGAAATATTATTTATAAAATTCATATTTAATTTATGTAAATATATAACTTATAATGTAAATTTATAACTTATAAATCAAAACTTACAAAGTTTATAGTTTATAAATTTAAATAACCCTTTATAAATCAAACCTTTGAAAATAAGAAAAAGGATTTGTAATTTACCATGAATCAAATAAAATCATTTAAAATATTGTTAAATTTATAACTTTGTAAATTAAACCTTTGAAAAAAAAAAAAATTTATAATTTAACATGAATCAAATAAAATCATTTAAAATATTGTTAATTTTATAACTTCTTGCATATAAAAATAAGTGATTAAAATATTGTTAAATTTATACCTTCTTGCATATAAAAATAAGTAGTTAAAAAAAATTCAAAGATAACTCATGTTAAAACGTAAGCATAAAGCATTGGTCTTCTCATTATTTTCATGTGATTTTAGTTATTAATTTTAATCTTACGCTTTGGAAAAAATTAATCCTTTTTGTGTTTTGGCTCTCATTTTATATATGATTCTTAGTAATTGATGAATTTTAAACCTAAAACTTAAAGAAAAAATAATATTTGAAAAACAATTTTTTTTTGGAAATAAAGTTTGTAATTAATTATCTATTTATCATTTTACTATATTTTGTATAATTTAATTCTAATTTAAATATAATAAATAGAGAAAAGGTAGATACATCTAATTTTATTAATCTCTTAGTTAAGGAATTTGCAAAATAAAAAAGTATTTGAACAATAAAAAGTTTATAGATTTAAATTCAACAAATAATTACATTTTCATTATAAATATAATTCATATAATTATTGATCGAACAAATCTTGTGAATTTTTTAGATAACCTCCACAATCTAATCATCATGAAGAATCAAAACACCCCATAACATAGTACATTAAAGATGTACATCATTGGAAGAGAATAAAATATTTGTATTTAAACACAATGGATCTCTGTCACGGTCTTCCCTCCAAGGATTGAAATGAGAACCAAATTCCCTACTGATGTCTTGCAACATCTCCTTTTCCAAAGAACGACACGAGAAATTTAAAAAAAAATCCTTTTTTTGTGCTCTGAGGATCGTCTAGGGTTGCGATTCTGAAGCGTCCCAGTTGTTGCAATGGAAGCCTTCGAAGGAGGGGAGCCATCGCCCCCTCCTTCAACTAAAGACTCCTTCCACAACCTCCTGGCTACCCAAGGCAAGAAGCTTCCCCCAGCTGATCCCCCCAGCTTCATCAAGAAGCTCGACTCGATCCTGGAGATAGAACTACCCCTTGTTCATCCAATGCGTGTAGCAGTCTCTCTGTCAAACCGTGGACTGGTAGGGAAATTCATGGGGCTTTGGCCGTCATCCAGATCTAAATATAACTGGATCCAAAGAAACTAGCGACCGCTGATCCAGAACAATGTAACCTACTATGCGGTGGGAAGAGGATTCTTCATCTTCGAATTCATCTCTCAGGAAGACAGAGATCTCATCTTCAGGAATGGACCGTATTTCATGGGAACTCAAGGGCTATACCTGAACCGCTGAACACCAAGCTTTGATCCTACGGTGGAAGTACCCAAGGATGTCCCTGTCTGGGTCAGGCTTCCCAATCTCCCGATCCACTGCTAGAACCCCTCTTTGCTTCAGGCAATCGGAAATGGGCTTGGTCAATATATTGACAGGGAAGATCCCAAAGACCAATACTCTTGTGCATGCATCTGCGTGGAAGTGGACCTAGAGGTGGGTTTTCCAGAGGAAATCAAGTTAAAGGTTGGAGAATGGCAGCACTACCAGAAGCTTGACTATGAACAACTACCGTTCAAATGCAGGGGATGCCATGAATACGGACATTTTCAACGAAACTACCCTAAAAATCCAAGCAAGGAGAAGGAAAATGAAGAAGGTTGGAAACAGCCCGGAAAAGGAAAAGCATCATCTAGAGCAAAAGGACAAAGGAACGAAAAGACAATCCTGGCACAACCCAAGGAGCAAGGAAATCGGCCAGAAACAATGACAGAGAACAGTTTTAGAATGATGGATCAAGGACATGCAGAGAAAACAGCAGGCGAAGCACCACAGGAAGTTCCAATAGCTGAAGAGCCGCATGGGAAATCAACCCCAGAAACCAGAGAGATGTCAGTGCCCGAAAGGGAAGAAGAGCAGGGAAAGACTGTCGCAGGCAAGGACACAGGACTGGACATGGAGGAAGGAGAGGTCTCCTCAGACAGTGACTACGAGAGCGCGAGTGACACCATTGTCACCCAAAAAAAAACAGGCAGAGGAAGGAAATCCAAGAAAGAAGAAAGAGAAAATGAGACATATAAAGACATCTTGAGTGGCTTGCAACCAACAATCAGACAACTGATCAATGTAAGGTAGACAAGGAAGCACTCCAGGGTTCCTCAAGGAGCCCATACATCCCCCCCAGGTAAACCATGAAACTAACATCCTGGAATTGTAGGGATTTCGGCAGCAGAATAAAAGAAGAAGCACTTAAGGATATAATCAGAATTTCAAAGGCCGAGATCCTCCTAATCCAGGAGACCAAGATGGAAGAGCAAGACTTCCTCAACACCTCAAAAGCACTCTGGAAAAACAACCAAGGAACAACAAAAAATGCAAGAGGGGCCTCAGGAGGTATAGGAACCCTCTGAAACACTATGAAGTTTGACCTAATCAGAACTGAAACATGCACGCATTGGATCTACACTAGCCTTCTACACAAAGAAACGAGTCCGCTAGTAAGCCTCTTCAATATTTATTTGCCAGTCCTTTTGGATAAAAAAATAATTTGTTGGGACACACTTAAAGATTTTCTACTACTAAATGACCTCGAAAACATCATTATTGGTGGGGATCTAAATGTGACCCTAGTTGCGGTCGATAAAAAAGATGGCTCCATTGTGCGAGATCTAGCAAGAGAATGGGTAGAAGATATCATGTCAGAATGGGAACTTGAGGATGTCAAACCAACTAAAGGAAAATACACATGGTCGAATAAGAGGGTAGGGTCGGGGCACATTGCAGCTAGGCTAGACAGGTTCTTAGTCCAAAGCTCCTTTATGCTTCTGGGCCTCACTCCCTCCTCTTTTATCCTCCCTCACAGTGTATCAGACCATAAACCAATCATGTTAGAGGTTTCGCATGACAGGAACCTCGGACCCATCCCCTTCAGATTTAGCCCAGCTTGGCTTCAATATGAAGGATTCTAGGACCTGGATACCAAGATCTAGAATGAAACAGTAAGAGGCTCAGCCTTTTTCATTTGGGAAGAAAAACTTTGGAGGCTAAAAGTAGCGCTAAAGTCTTGGGCAAAAACCCAATCAACTCCAGTTGTAACTCGCCAAGAATACCAAAAACAGCTCGAAAAACATCAGTTGGAAATGGACGAACATGAGATAACCCCAGAAACTTTACATCAAGAGGATCAACTCCAAATAAATTGGCATCAAGCCTATAGAGAGGAGGAAAAGTACTGGCAACAGAAATCCATAAACCTCTGGTTGGAAGCAGGAGATAAAAACACCAGTTACTTCCATAAACAAGTTGAGGCAAGAAAGTAGTTCAAGACAGTCACGGAAATTTAGGTACAAGATCAGACAATATCAGACTTTTAAGGTATAAAAGCAGATGCGGTAGAAGCCTTTGAAACTCTCTACACATAAACTCAAAGGTCAGTAATAAATCCCAAAGCCTACCTGCTTTCTCTAGTCCCTACTCTCATCCAAGAAGAATTCAACAACAATCTGACCAAGGCAGTCAATCAGCAAGAAATAAAAGAGGCACTTGACCAAATGAACCCAGACAAGGCACTAGGACCAGATGGCTTCACAGCCAGATTCTATCAAAACAACTGGGATATAATAAAACCAGAGCTTACAAAACTAATCCAGAAATCTCAAAATTGCAGCAAGATAGGAGGAAGAACAAATTTGTTTTTTCTGGCTCTTATTCCAAAAGAAAAAGGAGAAGTCAATTTTGGAAGGTTCCGACCAATCTCTCTTTGCAACACAAGCTACAAAATCCTCACAAAAATAATAGCCAACAGAATTAAAAAAAATCTCCCTGCAATCATCCCAGAAAATCAAGGAGGCTTCGTAAAAGGTAAACATATAGTGGACAACATCATTCTAGTTCAGGAGGCCTTGCACTCAAGCATCCGAAGAAAAGACAAAGGTATGCTCATAAAGCTCGATCTTGCTAATGCATTTGATAGAGTAAGGCATAATTTCATGTTCAAGGTCATGGAAAATTTCAGCTTTGCTCTAGCATTTATAAACTGGGTTAAAGCTTGCATTTGTTCCCCCTGGATAGCCCCACTAGTGAACAATTGAGCAAATACGTTCTTTCAAGCCTCTAGAGGTCTTTGGCAAGGCTTTCCCCTCTCTTTGCTTCTTTATGCCATCCAAGCCTCAGTTCTCAGCTTCCAATTGGATCATGGCCAGAATCATAACAATCTCCTTGGCCTAAGGATAGACCCAGGGGTAAAAGATATCAATCATGCCCAATTCGCGGATGACACGTTGTTGATGGGAGGAGCAAGTATGCAGACAACAAAGAAATTTAAAAAGGAGTTGGATGTTTACAAAGAAATCTCTGGAAGTGAAATAAACTTGCCTAAAAGCAAGATCTATGGTTGGAATATCTTGCCAAGGGAAATGCTGTAGATATCAAGAGTTCTGGGAATGGAAGGATGCACCACCTGGGATGCATTTAAATACCTGGGAGTCCCAATTTTCAAATCCAAGCCAAAGGCATCTCAATGGACCCCACTGAGAGACAAGTTAAAAAATAGAATAAACTCCTGGGGAGAAAACTGGCTAAATGTTGCGGGTAAAGTGGTCCTCATCAAAGCAGTGCTAGCAAGCATCTCGATCTACCAAAGCTCCTTGTTATTGGCCTCATCCACCACGATCCAGAAAATCAAAGCGTTAGTCAGAAGATTCCTTTGGGAAGACGAAAATCAGAAAGGGAGAAAACTGCATCTAATAAGCTGGGAAAAAGTAACTAAGCCCTTTTTAGAAGGAGGCCTCCAATTTAAAAACATCCACACCCAAAACTTAGCTTTAGGCACAAAGATTCTTTGGAACCTTATCACTGGGAATTCCTCCTGGAGGAAAAGAGCGCTCTGGAAGAAGTACTTTCAAGACCCAAGGAAAAAATGTCTTGATCGCCCAACATCGATGGAGAAAGGATCCCCTATCTTCTCTTTATGCCAAAAGGCTCTGAAGCAATTTAGACCTCATCTCACCTGGATACCAGGAAATGGTATGGAAATCAATGTTTGGTAAGAATCAATCATGGGAGATCCACCTCTAGGCTCGAGGGAGGGTCTTGACCACCTAAAAGAGTGGATGAGAACTCAGAATTTAAACAGTACGTGGGACCTCTCAATCTGGAAAAATGATGACAAAAAAACTTGGTTAAGGTGGGAAACCGCTAACAGAGCCTCAGAGCTTGAAGAGGAATGGAACACCATGAGGTATTGTTTGCAAGGGAAATGCCCCTTAAAAGAAAAGAAAAAAGACAAGAGAGGATGGGGAGCACTCTCTGGAGTGTACACCACAACAGTAGGGTATAAACACACAGTAACAACCCCTCATGTCCCACCAGACCCAACAATTTGGAAAGCCATCTGGACTCCCAATTCCATCCCAAAGATAGATATGTTTGTTTGGACCATGGCACATGGAGGTATCTTAACTGGAGAAAATCTAAGAAGAAGAGGATGGGAAGGCCTTCACAGATGTCCACTTTGCACTCAAGAGAAGGAAACCACAGACCATTTGCTCCTAATTTGCGCATACTCGGAGGTATGGCAGTTGGTCCTTGGACTGCAACCAAAAACGCTTGTTTTACCACAAGAGGCCACCACCCTGCTCCAAAAATGGAGTACCCTTTGTCACTTTCAGACAACAAAAAAAGGCCAAATCTCCAACCTATGGAGAGCTCTCCCAAAATTCATTCTTTGGAATATCTGGCTGGAACAAAATAACAGGTTATTCAGGGAGACCAAAAGAATCCCAACTCAAGTAGCAACAAAGATAAAGGCCTATTTTGGCGAGAGTGCCCCCTACTTCTGCAAAGAAAATAACTTAAGACCTTTAGAGCCGGAAGAGGTACACTGGATTGAACGCTTTAAACTCTGAGATCAACAGCAACAAATAGGCAGCAATTCACTACAGGAAGCCTGGGAAATTTGGAAGGAAGAGCATGATTTTGAGGATTGGAAAAGAAAAGAAAAGAATCATATCTTGTTCTTTGGTGGGGCCTCCAAAGGAAATCCAAGATTCACAGGCGGAGGAGGGGTCCTAGTAAGCCTCACTGGACATCCAAAACTCGTCTTTGCTTGGGGTTTAGGAGTAGAAGCAAACAACAAAGAAAAAGCTTTGTCCCTCTGGCAAGGGCTAAATCAAGCTATCGCCCAAAACGTCCAAGATCTGGTAATAATAGGGGACTCTAGTCTCATAATTCAAGCACTGATCCTCCGTAACAAGGTCCAAAACGCAAAACTCTAGCACATACTGAAGAAATTTCATTTTCTCCTTGGAATCCTAAGAACATATCAGTTATACCATGTCCTTCGGAAATTGAACACACCAGCAAATGCAGAAGCCAACAAAGGATCCCTCTCAAGCATTGGAACCCTACAAGTAAATGGAACCACGACCAGCATGGAAATATCGTGAGCCTAGGGGAAAGCGTTCAGGAGATGACAGGGACGCGAGCTGGCAAGGAATATTGTCACAGGTTCGGACAAAGAAAAAAGGCGAATCCAAGACAATTAGAGACAATACGGATTTCATATATGAGGGAATTCTCCATCATTGGGATGTTGAAACTCTAGAAAACGCCAAGGATCCAGCAAGGCACCCACACACTAACCCAAACTATGCGATTCGGCTGAGTGCAACGAATCTGGAAGAAACTGAGGTTAAAAGGAGAGGCAGGGAAGAGCCATTTCATCCCTGGAGCAACCGAAGTTTAGGAAGACTTCCACGAAGAGGCATAGAGACCAGAGGCATAAGACACTCATGTAGTCCTAGCGGCACAGGAGAAGCAAGGAAGGCAATGGCGTCCAGCTCAGGAAGCAAACCCATGACGGGGGAAAGGTTTAAATCGTTGGAAGAAGGCCTGCAGCGACTCAAACAACTGCTACACAATCAAGATGATTTTCTCCAGAACATGGACATTGAAGCAGGCAGGCGGCTTGAAATGATTGAAGCAGACATCACCTCAACTAAAATCGGGTTCTCAGAGGAGCTGGAACATCTTTGCAAAGAATTTAAAGATCCAAAGAAGGAACTTGAAGAAAGAATCAACAAACTGGAAGAGAAAATGAAACAACTAAACAAATACTGGCAGTAGGAGTAGGACCTGTCCAAGAAGGGGGGTCCAAGGAATTTTGGCCAGTAGTTCACAGGCCAGGCAAGTGTCTTTTGCAAATAACTCTACAAGGAAAGCATTTTGTATAGAAGCCTTTGCATATCGCGATTCTATTAGCTTTAAAATCTTCACCAGGAAGGAGAGTAAATCCTCCTGGCCTGGTAATAGTTTAGTTGAGCTTGGTTCATCCCTTATCTAACAGCACTAGTGGCTTAGCCACAGCTTTTCTATAATACAGATCCATTATCTGTTATTGTCAAAAAAAAAAAAAAACATCTCCTTTCCCTAACTAAAAATCCTCCAATGTCTTCATAGTAACCAAAACCTTTCATAGAATATTCTCTAAGGTCCCAATGAAATTGCAGTAGATGACAGTAATTTTCTTTAGAGGGATGGCTTATAAGTTGTTGACCTCTGCAACAAGTATTTGATATAGTGCTCTGGTGGTGATTTTCAATTCTCAACCTAATTATTTCAAGTTCATTGGGCTTGAAAAAGAATGCCTTACTACCCATTACGAACTTGACATTAGTGCTCCTCCATTAGTTACCATCATACATCCTTCCTAGCGTTTTGTATAGAAATACCAGATACAAGTTATCATGATCAGTGCCAAAAATATTCTGTATGATTGAATATACTTGTTCTACAGTGTACTTCCCTTTAAACTCCAAAATTCCCTTGTCTTGATCTTTATATGGCACTCTATCTCCTATTACGTGAATTATTTTCCCACATGATTCTTCTTTTGCTCCTAGGTCACCAGTATATTCTAATCCAAATTCCTCTATTGTGGGTTTCTCTTCATGCTTGGGCTCATATTTATTGGTTTCTTTCCTTGGAGAAGACTTAAAATGCGTGTCTCTTCTTTCATTATCGACGATTTCTTCTTCTCACTTCCCAATTTTAGCTATCTTGATTATGATTTTCATAGTTCTTTGGTTTGTTTGGGATTGATGGGTTGTAGCAATTGGGATTTCAATATTGTGAGTAGTATTAAGATCCTCCTACACAAACTGGGGGGTAGGGGATGCCAAATCAAGATCATAATGCAAACACATAGAAAACCTACTCACTATAGAGTAAATAAACATTATGGCTTGATACGAAATTATAGAAGGTGGTTGTATTCTTATGCTCTTCTCTTCTATGCCTATCCTTTGCTCTACTCGACCATAGAACAAAAAACTACTGCACTAAAAATGCAAATCCTTTCTCCCCTTGCAACTAGGGTTATAACTCCTTTTAACTATTAGGGTTAGTGGATTAGATCCCTAATTTTAGAATAGGGTTAGGGTTTTGGATCCTTTGGAATCATATTGGAAACTATATGTGTCTAGCTCCACACATGCAAGTAACATGGAACTGACATAGCCTCCACATGATATTTTGGTGGACATAGCGATGGTCAACTCATTGGGAGCATAGATTTCACATACAAACTTTGTTTTCAATGTATGATACTGTCATTGGAAAGCTTTGGATGAGATATGCATCGTGAGAAGTTGAGTAGTCCACTTTACTTTTATTTTGAACCGCAAAAAAATGTCGTTTAAGACCTTGAAAAACCCTTAAAAGATCAAGACCCCAAATTGTTAAATTTAGGATTTCTTGAGATGACCATAATAAGGCCATAACTCTGATTTTTCACTCTATATAAAACTAAGAAATAAATAAATATATATATCAATCAATTTTGAAGCATTAACCTTTACATTAACTATTGAGTTCATGCTCATCATCTCTAAGGTTTTTTCTTTTCTTGAAAGCAATTTTACAAATATCCACAAATTTCCTTATGAAATTTTTTTGCAAATATCCTCTAACCATTGGGACCTTGTCTTATTTACCCTGTTGCTAAACATTGAATTCAATGTCTTCAAGCCCTTGCAAAATAGTTCACCACTCTTTGAATTAGCTTACTATTTTTCTATAGCATCATCCATATCTACAAGTGGAATACTATGTGTAATAAATTTAACAACAATGCGCAAAGAGATTTTGTTGAACAATTAGCATACAAACTTTGGTATTTGATACTTTGAAAATATTTTTGTTGATCATTTCACATACAAACTTTGATATTTGATGATTTTCCAATAATATGCCTCCTTTCACTCTTAGAGTGGTGTCCTTCATACGAGCATCAAGATACCTATATCCAAGTGACTAGTAGTGTTTGCAATTTCTTCCAAGAGGCCTCTGTGGTTATAAGGTGAATACAAAACCAATAGACACCACCATTTTGCTAGTAAAATTTTCAAGTGAATAACCAAATTTCAAATGATACCATTATTATACCATGTCATTAATATTGATATTATTATTGGTGTCAAAATTGTTTTTTTCTTTTGTAAATCATAGTAGAGCGTTATATTACTGTAGTAAATATGATACAAACTAAGAATCTTGGTCTGCCTAAAGGAAACCAAACCATGGGATCCTTACGATCGGTTCTTAATAAAACTCCTAGAGGTGACTGGTTTGCCAAAATTGGAAACCAAACCAGACTTCTCTTTTAAACTATAAGAAACATAGCCAAAAATATAAAGCTAACTATCCACTTGGGTATAGACTACCAAATCCTACGACATTCCCTACACAACCTAATGCATGGCTTGGGTATAGACTACCAAAGCCTGCAACATTCTATACTACACCCTACTACTTCCTAGGCATGACTGCCACTATAGACAAAAGACATTACAGACATAAGACTAAAAAGTGTTAGAGCACCTAGGAGTGGTCCCTCACCCTACCCGCTTGGCCTTTGTTGTCCTCCTTTGGGGAGATTGTTATGGTTCTTCGAATCTGAGTCGGTCCTCCTTGGCCATCCATAGGTGTTATGTCCAGATGGTGGATGTATCTCAGGAACTGATGGAATTGCGTAGCGATACGCTCTTACTTACTTTGCTGGTTCTTTTCAACCTCCACTAACAACTTGACGATGGTTTCTAACCCCCTGATTTGATGATGAATTTTGTCCAGCATGGTTTTAATCTCCTGATGGTATTCCTTGCATGCCTCCTCCCAACCAGACTTTACTTTCCCTATCAACATTTTTGTGATCCATGTTGTCTCCATTGTTCTGTGGTAGAGGGTCTCCCTGGGACGGGTAGCCCCCATATATGTTATGCAGTCTACCTCCTACGCAATCTCCCCCCACTCTTTACCACTCCACTCCTTGATCTATTCCTCCCACTTATTTATATCCTCCTTCCCTTTCTGCGAGACCATTGTTTGGAAAGTGTTTGTTGCCTCTCTCACACCCTGCTCAATTCTAGTCAAACGCCTCGATCTTTCCAGGATCTCCTTCCCCTGGGGGCTTCTCTTTCTCTGGGTATGTTTCAAGCATGCCATGTCTCGATGCCTACCTGACACTCTACTTTGTCCTTTCTGTCGGTGCCTCACTTTGCGTCTCTCCTTAACTAACCTGCTCTAGAGACTATATCTTTCACTACTATCTAGACCCTTCTGGTTGTAGCCTTGTTTGCTTCTCTCCTTCTTATAACAATCCCTCTTCTGAGTGCTTGTACCGCCTACTAATTTTAGCCTGAGGTGGTGAGATCGACCCTCTTTATTGGATGGTAAGGCTGAATGGGCCATTATGTTACAATCGCTTCCTCAGTCCTTGCTTTTGTCCCTGCTTGCTCTGTATCTGGACGCTCTTGGTCCAATACTTGTCCTGGGGGGCGGTGATCCTCCCTTGATTATCACCATCTCCCAACCCCTTAACTCATCATGAATTTTCGACTTGCTACTTGGCCTCTCTCCCTTACTATCATCTCTAACCTTTTTGTTGTTCACTATGTCCATTTGTCTGCCCACTTGATTCTTGTCTTGTTCCCACATGATAACTAGGGGGCAGGTGTTGTAACTATCATATGCCTCCTGGGTCCCACGTCGGGTCGAAGAGCCCCGCGTCATCCTCGATGTGACCCTCATCCCTGAAGCTACCACCATGATCTCGTTCTTCCAAGTGGATACAATCCTATCTGAGTTAACCCCTTGGGATTTTGGACCAAACCTCGTCCAGCTCATGTCCCTCCCTGTTTACTCCTTTGTTGGCTAGCCTGTTCGCCAACGCATTTGTCGACATGTGAATCCATCTAAACTCTATCGTGTTCAAGGTTTGCAAATGTTCCCTGATTTTTTGAAGGGAATGCGCTATACACCAATTCCTTAACACCTTTCCCACCTTGGTTCCATACTGATTTTTCTTTGTTGTGTTAACAACCAGTGTCGAATCTCCTTCTATGATGACATTCATCGTGCCCTCTCTGCGTATAATTTCTAGGCCAAGTTCCAGATCTCCAAACTCCGCTACATTATTTGTAGAGTTTCCCATGCTCCCAGCGTGCAGACATAAGATGGTCCCTCCACTGTCTCTTATTACCCCACCAACTCCTGCCACCTCAGGATTGCCTTTCTCCACCCCGTCAAAATTCAACTTGATGAAGCTTGTCAGAGGCGGAACCCAGGTATTGACTCCTGTCTGGATCTATGGATCCCGGGCCACAGGTATGTTAAGGCTCCACTCTTTTAAATAGAACAATTCCAAAATTCGTAATTCTTGGCCTGTGTTTTGGTTTTTGGAATTGTTAAGGTTAAGGCTCTATATTGTTTCTCTTATTTGAGTTATGATATTGTATTTATCCTCGAGGACGGTTGGCTTTCATTATTAAAGAGTCGCTTGTTTCGCTCTTTCCAAATTGCCCATATCACCATCCCTGGCGTTAGACCCCAGCATAGGTTCACCACCTCATTATCTATATACCTCTCCTTCCAGTTTTTTATTGTGGCTCTGATATCCCCCCTTACCCTATTTGACTGATGGTAAATCGTGGCCACACAATCTCAGATATTGGTTGTATAGTTGCACTCGTCTAGGAGATGATCCGTCAATTCTTCCTGGATCTCACATAGATGACACCGTGGGGGTCCAATGAATCCTCTTTTTGTTAGGTTCTCCCAAGTCAGTATCTTCTTGTGTAATATTAACCATTCAAACATTTTAATCTTTGGCCATTGAGGGCCCTTCCAGATCCTCTCCCAGTGGGGTTTTGGGTTTTCTTGGTCTTGTCCTGCTATGTAGTGTTGGGCTTCTTTTATATTGAATTCCCTCCATTTTTTCTTCCCCATCTTAATTGATCCTCCTCTTTCGAGACCCCAATTTTCCTTTTACCCAATTCCTCCTCAATCTCGTTCATCAACGGGTCTCCCTGAGCTCTGTTTTGTGGATTGATGTTGTCCCAAATTCTCCATCTGGCGTTCTCCTCCCTCTGTTTCCAGTACTGATGGACTTTCATTTTCCCTTGCTGAGTCATCTCTTTCTTAATAACCTCTTTGTCTTGGTTTTCCATTATGGGTTCCTATTGCCAAGCATCCTCCTAGAATCTCGTTGTTCTCCCATTCCTAATTTCCCAAAAACTGTGACCCTGTATCCAATTTTTATTCCTCCAGGCAAGATTCCATATGGTTGAACCTTCCCCTGTGCCCATGAACCTGATCCTCTCATGGGGGTTGACCTCTGGGGCGTATTTTTTTTTCCACAGTTTAACCCATGGCACCGAGCTATCTTTTACCCATCTCCACCACAGTTTTTCCCCGTAGGCCTCGTTGGTTACCCATGGGTCTTATAACCCGAGGCCCCCTTTGTTCTTTGGTCTGCACACTTTGTCCCATGTCACCAAGGCCCATTTATTTTTGTCCTCGGCTCCTCTCCATAGGAAGTCTCTCTGGATTGCTCTAATTTTTTGTAGGATGCCTTTTGGGGCCGGAAACACTGACACAAGATATGTCGGGATTGATTGTAGGATCGCTTTAGTTAGGATTATCCATCCTGCTAGGTTCAGAGTTCTGTAAGTCCAATTTTTAACCTTCTCTTGGAGTTTGTTGATGACTCCTTCCCATGCTATATTCCTATGTGCCTTGTCTGTCAGGGGCACCCCCAAATAATTCGTTGGGAGTGTTTTCCTCTCAAACCCCAATATGTTGGCCAGGTTCCTTTGGACTGTTGGATTTGTGTTGAAGAAGTAGATCATGGCCTTAGAGTGGTTTATTTCAGCCCTCAAGGCCTCTCCAAACTCTTCTAAAAAAAATTATATGCCTTTGCTTCCTTGACCATGGGGATTCCATGGAGCAAGGTATCGTCCACAAATGGTTGGTGTGTTGAGGTTGGGCAATCTTCAAACGATTTGAGGCCTTTGATTTATCCTTTGGTCGTTGTTGTCTTTATGCTCCTGCTAAGTCCTTCCATCATTAAAATGAAAATGCAAGGGGATAGAGGATCCCCTTGTCTTATACCCCTCGGGGGGTAGAACGGCTTGGTTGGAGCTCCATTTACTAGAAGTGAGAAGATCGTTGTAGAGACAAGGTTGATTATCCATTTAATCCAGTGCTGGTCAAACCCAAATGCTTCCATAGTTTTCGCCATATAGTGCTGGTCAAACCCAAATGCTTCCATAGTTTTCGCCATATAGTGCTGGCTTATTTTGTCATAAGCCTTGGCCAAGTCCAACTGGATTAACATCCCCACTTTCTTTTAACATTTTCGGGTGTGTATTATTTCATGGGCTTGTATGGTGTTATCCAGAATCTGGCTCCCCTCCACCAAGTCTGCATGTTCCTGTGAGATCAGAGTTGGGAGAAGTGGTTTCAATCTATTAGCGATTACTTTTGAAATTATCTTATACACAACATTGCACAAGGCTATCGGTCAATAGCAATCATGAGTTCTTGCTTCATTTTCTTTTGGGATTAGAGTGATCATTGTGGCGTTCAGGGACTTCAAGATTGAGGCTAAGCGTCCAGAGTCCTCCACTATACCATAAATTTCATACTTAACCACATCCCAACAAGCTTTAAAAATGTCCACTATGAAGCCATCTGGGCCTGGGACCTTTCCATTTGGCATATCTTCAATCACTTGCTCCACTTCTTCCTTTTATATGGGTTTGCAAAGGTTGACATTGTGTTCCTCTCTTACCAACTTAGGGATGTGCCTTACAATCCTCTGGATTGCTTCGGTCCTGTCCAGGTTGGGTTCTTTGGCTATCCCCTAGAAGTGTTTGACCAGAGTGTTTTCAATGTCCTGGTGGTACTCTCTCTCTATCCCATCCTTATCCCGGATCTTCAAAATTTTGTTATGAGATCTTCTCACTATAGTTGATATGTGGAAGAACTTGGTATTTCTCTCCCCTTCCTTAAGCCACTGAATTCTGGACTTTTGTCTCCACGGGGTCTCTTCTTGCTTACATCTAGCTTCCTAATCCTGGAGTAATTGGTTCTCCTCTTTTTTCCTCTCCTCGGTGTAGCCTTCTTGGATGCATTGCTCCTGCAGCTTTTCCATTCTTACCTCTATCAGTTTTTTTGCCTGGTCTATGTTTCTGAAAACTTCTTTGTTCCACTTCTTGAGATTTTCCTTTATGTACTTAAGTCTTTTCTGAAGTCTAAACATCTTTGTCCCTTGTTCCTGGATTTCCTCTTGCCACTAAGCTTTGATGTTCTCCTTGAAGGTTGGGTGGTCGATCCATAACTTCTCGAATCTGAAAGGCATGTTCTTTGGTGTTGCCTAAAAATTTGCCTCCAATCGCACCGACTAGTGTTGATCCCCCCCAGGGGAGGATGTTGCCTTCCAGCGCTAAACCCTACAAGATGATGAATTCCGAGACTAGGAATCTGTCTAGCCTCGTGGCCACCTGGTGGTGTAAATGTCTTTTGTTGTTCCAGGTAAACTGTGTATTACTAGTCCTGATGTCCACTAGCTTCGTTCTTTCAATGAAGGTTTTGAACTCTTCCGCATCTCTGTCCAATCTTTGGTTGCCCCCTTTTTTCTTAGCCAGAGTAGTTATAATGTTGAAGTCCCCCGCCATAATCCAATGGAGGTTATTGTTCCGTTCCTTTAGGTTTTATAGGTCTAGGAGCATTCTTCTCTTATCTTCCAATACCCAGGGTCCATATACATTTGTACATATGACCTCCTCTGTGTTCCCTATCACTTGCATTTTTACAGATAATGAGTGCCTAGTGGCTTCTGCAGAGAGTAGATTCACTGATTGTGGGTTCCACATGGTGAGAATGCCTCCCGCCATACTTTGACTATCTATAGTCAGAAGCTTGTACTTATTCCAGTACTTCTTACTTATTATTTCTATTCTGTCCATATTACATTTGGTCTCTTGAATGAAGCATATATCTGGTTGTTCCATCTTCAGTCTATTTTTTAGGATTCGTTGTTTTCTATGGTTGTTCAGGCCCCTTATGTTCCAAGTAATAACTTTCATTTAAACATGTGGGGGGGAGTTGGGAAAGATCTTTTTGATCTTACCTGAATTTATCAGAAGCACTCCTAATTCATGTAGGGCTACGTTGTTTGATTTCCTCCCTTTCTTCTGTCTTGCCTGCTTTGGTGAGTGTTGTGGCTGACCTTCTCTTGTTTTGATACCCAAGTTTCCTATTTCGCCATGCATGTGCTTGATTCCTTTGGTATTTGCTTCCTCCCTCAGAAGGAATAGGCATTGGATGCGATCCAGTTGCTTCGTTGGTATATTGTCGACTCCTTGCTTTTTCCATTGTTCCAGTATATTCAGGAGGTCTATCCCTTCCCTTTCCACAATATCTCTTAGGTCTGTGTCTTCTGTTCCAACCTCGCTTGGTGTCATTTCCGAATCGTCATCGACCTCCAGCATTGGGGTATTTGTGTCTTCGTCTCCTTCTTCGATTGTGCCCTTGTTGTGCACGTGATTTCCTTGAGGGTTTTGACTCTCTGCGGTCTTATTTGCTTCATGTTTGTTTGTCTCCCTTTCCTTTTGTCTTTTTTGTTCCTCCTCTTCCCCCTATTTTGTATTTCCCTGTCCTTCAAATCTATTCCTCGATTCCGGGTCGCTCATTGTGGGGCGCTTTCCTTGTCTCTTATTTCCTCCGCCTTTGTAGTTTGGCCTAACAAAACCGTCCTTGTCCTGGTGTTGTTTTGAGTTTTCCTGTTCTGATTTTTTGTTTAGCGGGCATTCTCTTAGTAGGTGCCAGTGTTCATGACACCTTCTACATCGAAACGAGACATGTTCATAGTCTATGCTTTGGATCCATTCCTCATCCTTGAACTCCAGACGGATTGCCTCCGTGAGTGCCCCCGAGACATCCATCTCTATACAGATTCTCGCATAGGATGTATACTTCCCTTTTAATGTTGCATCAGATGTCTTGACATATTTCCCCGGCTTGTTCCCTATGGCTTTGCAGGTGGATAACAACTAGTAATCTAGCGGAAGAGTATAACCTAAGCCAGACTGGGACGCTTTTAAAAGTCTCATTTTCCGGGGAGAAGTTTTCCTTCCAAGGTCGCATGTACAATCCCGTTGAGGCATGGAAATACGGTCCCCCCTCAAAGATCTTATCTCTATCTTCTAAGTTCATAAAGACTAATGTGAAAAATCCTTTCGATCCCAGGTGGAGGTCTACTTCTCCACTCGGCTTCCATTAGTATTTTATCAAGCTGCGCAGGGTGTTTTCTGTCGGCCATAGGCCCATAAACTTGCAAATCAAGGCGTGTGTCTTCATCTGATCTCTGAAGAGTTGGGTCTGGGGATCTTCTAGAATAACCTTTGGGATTAATGTTGTTTTTTGTTTCCATGGGTTGTTCCCTCCTCCCCCACTTGGGTTTGTCGTTTCTGATGTACTACTCTAGGCCTCCTTGGTCTCCTCCCCCACTCTTTCTTTTTTTCCCTGGTTGTCCTCTTTATGGTGCTCTAGCCCTGATCCCGAGGTCCCTGTCAGAGGTTCCTTAAACCCTATGCCGCGTGGACTTTCCGCTCTATCCACCACCCCCTGCTTATAGGAGGGAGTCTCGCTCCCTCCCCCTTTGGTTACCATTCTTCTCGCTGTTGAAACTGTAACCCTAGAACCAGTCCCTGGAATCTTCCATTAAAGCTTGTTAGATCTCGAATGATTGCATATGTCAAAATTGTTTTTGATAATATGCCACCAAGAACATTAATTATGAGTTTTCAAGAACAAAGTGAATTTAAATTCATTTTCTTTATTAAAATTATAAGATCTCTTTTATATCTTAAAAAACTTAGATTAAGAACATTAAAAACACTTTCTTTGAAACTAACTAAAATGGAATGACTTAATTAGATATAAACTTGATTTATAAACATTTTAAACTATTTTAAAAACACTTTAAAATTAATGTTAATGATTGTTCTTTAAATGTAAGATGAATAAAATAACTTATTTGGCCTTTATTTGAAATGCGATATGAACAAAGTATTTCACAAACAGTTTCAAATTACACACAAACTAAGTATTTCATCATAAACACCTCAAGTTAAGGGAGGGTTTGTAATCATTCTAAGAATTTAATTTATGGTTTCCTTAAATATAGGGATTTAGGAGTGACTCATTTGAAATTTTGTGTTGTAATTATAATGAAAGTTATGGTAGTTAATATGTTGAATAATATTACTTAAAAAACAATTAATAATATTAATAATATTATTTATTAAAAAAAATTAAATTAATATAAAAACAGTTTTGCTTTTCTCTTTATAATACATAAAAGAAAACTATTTAATAATAAAATAACCATATATATAAACAATTACATAATTTCACATATATAATGTTTATGTTTTTCTCCTCATAAACTTACTACCAAAAAAAATATTTAATAATAATATATATATATATATATATATATATATATATATATATATATATATATATATATATATAATAATAATAAAGAATTACATAACTTCACATATATAACGCTTATGATAAAGACATACCTCCCATCTTATATATTAAAAATCCAAGACTAGAGTACAACCACTAACTTCTAATAGGTACTTTAATATAGGTTATTTGGTTTTTAGTATTAATGTTAATATTGGAATACTATGTTAATTTAGAGATTTATAATTTAAAGTTAGTATGGGTATAAATTTGGTTTTGTTTATTATATATAAGTTTATTTAAATTAATAATGATTATATATAAAAGTTTAATAATAAAATATATTTTTTATAATAATAATTTAATTTTAAAGTTATAGCTAATTTAGATATCAAATTGTTTTTGTTGGTGTATACATACTTTATCTTCTTTGAATTTGATTTTATGATATTTTAAAAGAAAACACATATTTTTAATTATTAGACAAATTAGAATGGTATGAAAAAGAGTTGACAGTTCATCCTTTCACTACATAAAACCTCAAATAGTCTAAAAAAAACTTAAATTTCAAAACTAACTTTCAAATTTCGAAGGTCAAAGAAGAATGAGAAAAGGTGATATTACAACAATACAAATACTGAATCTCAAAACTAACTTTCAAATTGAGAAAACTTTTGTTGTAGCAATAGGTTTATGGGAAGGTTCATGTGTTTACATGCAAGCTATACAGAAATCTGCAACAATCACTCAGGCGTGCTATACAGAAATATGCAACAATCACTCATGGGCAATTGTGAAGTAAATCGAATCAATCAAATCATGGACGGGTGTTCAGTAGATTGGTCAGTGGAACATCAACTGGAGTTGAAAAATTCCTGGGAAACAATGTCGTGACGTTTAGGCACATGTCGGATCTATGGCTTGAGATGCGACGGGGTCTCTGCCAGCTTTTCCTCTTCAGATTGTGGTGGCCATGGCAAG